>JAREIK010011200.1:0-176702 GCA_029783825.1 Sapria himalayana
AAGAAGTGGAAGAAAGAAGAAGGAGAAGAGAAAAGAAGGATGAAAGAAGAAGGAGAAGAAGAAGGAGAAGAAGGAGAAGAAGAAGTAGAAGAATGAGACGAAGGAGAAGAAGGAGAAGGAGAAGAAGGAGAAGAAGGAGAAGAAGAAGACAGAGAAGAAGAAGAAGAAGGAGAATAAGAAGAATAAGAATAAGAAGAAGAAGAATGAGAAAAAAATGAGAAGAAGAAGAATAAGAAGAAGAAAAATAATAATGAGAAGAATAATAATAATGAGAAGAAGAAGTAGGAGGAGAGAAGAAGGAGAAGAAGAAGAAGAAGGAGAAGAAGAAGAAGAAGTAGAAGAAGAAAGAGAGAAACATCTTCTTCTGTACATTTTTGCTCTCAAGTTCTAGAGAGAGTAACTCGATTTCTAGAGAGAGTAACAGCAAAATCAAGGAAGAAGAAGCTAATTTCAGGCTTCATATGGAGCATTTAGATTACTTAATGGATAAGAAGTCATTTTCCCAACAATTCAAGAAGACCGTGCAGCACTATTCATCATCTTCGGATATTCATGGGAAAAAAAATGGAGAACCCTCGATAGAGTTCTCCCCGACTGACATAGTTATGCTCTTGGATGCTCAAAAATTCACTGTGGTAGGCAAATTTTCACACGGGCGTCCGCGTGTTGAAGATATTAGAGCCTTTTATGCATCACTGAAGCTCAAGGGACACTCAAAGATAGGTGTTTTGGATGGCAAACATATTCTTCTTCAACTGTCCAGTGAAGAAGACTTCCATAGAGTTTGGTTGAAAGGAACATTGTACATTCTGGGCTACCCCATGCGCACATTCAGATGGACGCCTGCCTTCTCCACCAAACAAGAGTCGCCATTAGCACCAGTTTGGTTTCTTCTCCCTATGCTTCCCATACACTTCTTCGACAAATTCTCACTATATCATATAGCGCATGCAGTGGGCACCCCTCTGCTTCTCGATGGTGCCACTGCCACCTTGTCTCGGCCGAGTGTTGCTCGAGTTTGCATAAAGGTCAACTTGCTGCAGCATATTCCTCATAGAATATGGATTGGCAACAAAGACGGGGATGGATTCTGGCAAGAAATAATTCCAGAAAAGCTTCCCCAATATTGCTCCCATTGTTACAAACTTGGCCATAGTCCTGAACTCTGCCTTGTTAAAAATAAACAGAAAGGAACCAGGCAGTGGCCTGGTTCAGGAACATTTGAAGGGAAGGGGATGGAGTATAGAATCAAGCCTCCTAACCAGACAGAACATGAACTTAATGAAACTAGAACTGGTTTAGAGATTGTGGAATATGTGCCTCCTAAGGACGGTGAAAAGGATGAGGTAGCTAGAGAAGAAAACATAAAAACACGTGAATTAATTCAAAAAATCGCAGAAATTAATAATAGATTTCGCAAAGGAAGATCTGGAAAAAAAAGAGAGAATATAAGGAAATGGTCGGTAGAAATTTCTAATAGCTCGAAAGAAGAGCTAGAAGTTAGGAGTGATATTAACCTAGAAAAAAAAGAGAAAGAAACTAAGCTAAATGAAAACATAAAGGATGACATAGATATTGGTAGATTCAAAAGCAAATTGGGGGATAGAGAATGGGCCATGGAGGAAATAAAAATCATGGCCATTCAGCTAGGAAGGCTATGGAGAGATGAGAAAATAGAAGAGTCAAGTTCAATTAAAAAACCTAGAAACATAAAAAAATATTTAAATAAAAGTTATGATTCAAAGTACACCACTAGGGCTAGGGCTAAATCTTGCCATAATGTTTAGAATACTCTACTGGAATGCGAGGGGTATTGCAAACCCTTCAACAATAAAAAGACTTAAAAAATTGGTCCAAATACATAAAACGCCACTTATAATTCTTGCGGAGCCTATAGTAAGTAATGAACAACTAGATCACTATAAAAATATATTAGGCTTTGATAAGGTAGTTTCTAATAATAACAATAAAATCTGGCTATTTTGGAAAAATTCTATTAACATAAACATCTTGGAAGTCACATACCAAATTATCAATTTTAGTTTGGATAACGCCCGTGAGGAGGTAATTTCAGCGGTTTATGCTAAATACACTATAGAAGGCAGGAAAGAACTATGGAAAGATATGATAAAAATAACTAATATAAATAAACCCTGGATTATAGGAGGTGACTTTAATATAATAAGAAAAGCTTGTGAGAAAATAGGGGGTAACCCTCCCAACAAAAAAGCTACCTCTCACTTCAACGAGACCATATCAGAAGCTAGGTTGATGGAAGCTAACTACTTAGGGTCTAATTATACATGGTGCAACAACTGGAAAAATAAAGGCACCATATGGGCATGATTAGATAGAGTTTTATATAATGTAAAATGGTTGGAAGCTTTCAGGACCACGGTAGTGAAACACTTAAATAGATCATGCTCGGATCACAATCCACTTTTAATATTAGTAGAAAAATCTAAAACCATAAAAAACACATTCAAATTCCAAAATGCATGGTGCTTACATCACACATTCTTCAACACGGTTAAAAACTCATGGTCACAGGCAGCTTCAGGTAACCCTGGTCAAATCTAGAATACAAAATTATATAGATTAAAAAATCACTTAAGAACTTGGAATATAGATATCTTTGGTAATATTAACAAAAATATTATAGATGCAGAACAGAAAGTTGAAAAGATGGAGTTAGAATTCGACACACTTAATAACAAAGATAGTAGAAAAGAATTAAACAAAGCACAAGCTGAATTAAAGCTAAAACTCCTCATGGAAGAAGTATTTTGGAAATAAAAAGCTAAATTAAAATGGCTAAAAGAAGGAGAGAAAAACACAAAGTTCTTCCAGAAAACAGCTAAAAGATTCAAAAACAGAGAATAAAAGGCTTAAAAAACAACTTAAATAAATGGATAGATAGTGATCTTGATATTAAAAATCACTTCGACAATCATTTCGAAAGTTTATTTAAAGGTGATACATCACTAAGTGGAGATTACCTTCTAAATAATATTCAACAAAAAATCACAAGTGAAGAAAATGACTTTCTCACAAAGCTCCCGGATGAAAACGAATTGAAGACTGTGGTTTTCAGTTTGGGGTCAAACAGTGCTCCGGGTCCAGATGGGTGGAATAACGAATTTTACCAAAATTGCTGGATGATCATAAAAAATGAGCTTTTAAATGTTATATCTTGGATTTTCTGTGGTGCAGATATAGGTAAGAAATGGAGTTCCACGTATATGGTCCTCATACCTAAAATGGCCAACCCTCAAAAGGCTGAGGATTTTAGACCCATAAGTTTGTGCAACTCCATATATAAGATCCTCGCTAAGCTACTCCAAAGTAGATTAGCATGAGTCCTGCCAAAAATCATCTCCAAAGAACAATCAGGTTTTATGAAAAACAGGCTAATAATGGAAAACATCTGTCTAGCAAAAGAAATGATCAAAGAATTAGGCACTAAATCTAGAGGACACAATGTTTTATTAAAATTAGATTTATCGAAAGCCTTCGATAGAATAGAATGGAGCATATTATGCTTCATTATGAGAAAGATGGGCTTCTTAGAAACCTGGATAGACTTGATATACAAATGCATATCAAGTCCAAGTATTAGAATTCTTGTAAACGGAGAATTAGGAAAAGTCATCAAGCCGATTAGAGGGCTAAGACAGGGTGACCCCCTCTCTCCCTCTCTATTTAATATTTATATAGAATTATTAATTGTTAACATCAAATCTAAAATGCTCAATAGTGAAATTGGTAATTATAGCCAGCCGCAAAACACCCCTGTTGTGGGCTGTCTGGCATATGCGGATGACGTGAACATTTTCACGAATGGCAGTGCTAGATCCCTCTATAATCTGATGGCCTTGTTAAAAATATTAGAAGATGAAACATGGCAAAAAATAAATAACAAAAAGTGCCAATTCATGATTGCAAAAAATGCCCCCCCAAGCTTATCTTATAAAATTAATAGCATAACAGGTTTTACCCAGAAAAAAAGGAGCAATGCAATATCTTGGTTGTCCACTTTATGAAGGTAAACTAAAATCAGAATATTTAGAATTTTTAATTGATAAAATAAAAAATAAAATTGCAAGTTGGAAAACTGACACACTAAACATGAGTGGTAGGATCACTCTAATTACTCATGTACTACAAAGTGTAGTAATGCATAATTTAATGATCACTAATCTTCCTGTGGTAGATAAAAAAAGAATTGAAAAAAAATTTGCTCAATTTTTGTGGGGATCCAAAAATGGAAGAAGAAAGCTTCACTGGAAAAAATGGAAAGACCTCTGCTACCCTAAACACGAAGCAGGTCTGGGTTTTGCTGATTTAAATGATCTTGCCAAAGCCTAGGCGTGCAAAAGGTGGTGGAGGCTCAAAGAAAATAATAGTTTATGGGCTGAATTTATGATTGCTAAATATTGTATAGAGGGAGACACAAATAGAGAAAGAAAAAAGAAAAAAGCTTCGCAAGTTTGGCTCCAAATGCTTTATCAAAGAGAAATAGTTGACATTTTCTCTAAACCCTCCAAAAAGGGATTGAAATGGATTTTGAGTGCAGATGGGACCTTTTCACTCAAAACAATTAAAGAAAAAATCAAATGTAAGAGGGTTGAACAACCTCTCTTCAGTTGGGTCTGGAATAACGATAATAGCCAAAAAATCAAGTTAAACACTTGGAAAGTGCTCTCAAATATCATTCCTCTGGATGAAAACATAAAAATGAAGGGCATAAAAATACCCTCTAGATGTGATTGCTGCCGACAAGCAGTTGAATCGGTTGATCATTTGTTTTCTCAAGGTAATATAGCGTTAGAAATATGGAAAAGATTAGAATCGGAAATGGGCTTCAAGCATAAATCTACCCCTCTTAGAATTAGACTCCTCATTTGGAGTTCAGCCCATACTCATCATAGATCACTATCCTGGCTCAAAAATAACATCCCCCATATCGCTATCTGGTGTATATGGAAGGCTAGGAATAGTAGCAGATTTGAAGGACGTAATATGGTAGTGGAAGATAGTTGGAATGCCATTAAGAAAGAAATAAAATTCACTTCGGAAGCTAGCCTGATTTTAACTCATAATTCTCATTTAGATATTGACTCCATTAAATTCTGGAACCTCTCGGTTTCAAGTGGGAAAAACCTTATCCTTGCTTATTTAGAATTCTGGAACCAGCAAACGATAGATTAACTCTGAATACTGACGGTAGTTTTGATAGAAATATAGGCTTAGCAGGTGGTGGAGGTGTGGTAAGAGACCACAATGGTAACCTTATCCTTGCTTATTTAGAATCCATTAAAGCCTCCTCTACAATCCATGCATAAATTTTAGCTTTAAGGGAAGGATTACGGATGTGTAAATTGGATAATATTTTAAATTTAGATATTCAGATTGACTCTAAAATTTTGGTCGATCTAGTGAATAAAAGAAACAACATGTGGAAATTCGAAGAAGAGCTAGAGGAAATTAGTAGTTTAATAAAACTCTTGAATGCTTCAATCAAACACATATACAGAGAAGTGAATACACAAGCTGATAATCTAGCAAAAGAAGGTAAATATAAACAATTTCACAAATATGATGCAGCGTCTTTTCCAGATAAATTGAAAGGCTTTATAAAAATGGATAAAAAAGAATATCCATATATCAGAACAGTTTCAAATCACCTGGATATCTTTTCCTAACATTTGGTAACGCATGAAAGTATACTACTTAGTTGGGACATGGGCGCGGGTGTTGGGTTATTTTTGCTGGAATTGTTATTTTAAGTTCAGGTAAAGGCATGAAAGGCTGAAATTCTTCCTGGTCCTGAAGGAAGATTGTATAAGGATAGGCCTATACCTTCACACTAATTGACAACCCAATAGAGTAAGATAGAGAATACATTTTAATTTTACGGCATATCCTCACTCAAGACAGGTATGGTATCATAGAGAGGTTTGTCATCCTGTTGTATTGTGGTTTAGATGTGCTAATTTTCAGGTGCATCTACCAGTTCAAATGGCTCCTTAGTTTCTCCTTGTGGTAAGGTTAATTATGCCTCGGCTATGCCCATCCATATGAATTTTCTGCAGACATAAAGACAACTACCAATGGGCCAATTTAAGGCCTATAAAGAAGGATTTGTGCTGACTTGAACAGCGTTATTTATATCTTCATTTGCCTGTAAAAATCAGTCTTCAATAGTTGTTATGAGTCAAGCAAACAAGGGTCTATCCCTATTGTATTGTGGTTTAGATGTGCTAATTTTCAGGTACATCTACCGGCTCAAATGGCTCCTTAGTTTCTCCTTGTGGTAAGGTTAACTATGCCTCGGCTATGCCCATCCACATGAATTTTTTGCAGATATAAAGACAACTACCAATGGGCCAATTTAAGGCCTATAAAGAAGGATTTGTGATGACTTGAACTGCTTTATTTCTATCTTCATTTGCCTGTAAAAATCAGTCTTCAATAGTTGTTCTGAGTCAAGCAAACAAGTGTCTATCCCTGTTGTATTGTGGTTTAGATGTGCTAATTTCATGTACATCTACCGGCTCAAATGGCTCCTTAGTTTCTCCTTGTGGTAAGGTTAACTATGCCTCGGTTATGCCCATCCATATAAATTTTCTGCAGATATAAAGTCAACTTCCAATGGGCCAATTTAAGGCCTATAAAGAAGGATTTGTGCTGACTTGAACTGCTTTATTTCTATCTTCATTTGCCGGTAAAAATCAGTCTTCAATAGTTGTTCTGAGTCAAGAAAACAAGTGTCTATCCCTGTATGTCAAGCTTTTAGTTCTGAATAAGCACCAAAGGATCCCACTCCATGGAAGGAAGCTACTAAAAGAACGTAAAGACATGAAAGGCTAAAACTCTTCATGGTCCTGAAGGAAGACTGTATAAAGATAGGCCAATACCTGCACACTAATTGACAGCCTAGTAGGCGCCAAAGGATCCCACTCCAAGTAAGGCTTGAAGAAAAGGAAAAGCTAAAAGAGCTGGAGGATTTAATAAACTTATATCAGGAAATGCGGAAAAGCTAAAAGGTCTGAGGATCAAGTGTCAAGCTTCTAGTACGGAACCTCACATATGCCCAAATTCCAGCAGTTTCAATTCTATAGCTTTTAGATCATTTTAAATTGTTACTTGTTCTTTGTTTTATTTTGAAATGGATGTAAAAGGGGTAAGGTTAGATGTAGGTTGTAAAAATGGTATTCCTCCACCAAAAGAGAGGGTCTAATAATAATAAAACAAAATTAAAAATAAAAAAATAGAAGAAGAAAGAGAAGAAGAAGAAGAAGAAGGAGAAGAAGAAGAATAATAATAATAATAATAATAAGAAGGAGGAGGAGATGTAGTAGAAGGAGATGAAGAAGAAGGAGAAGAAGAAGGAGGAGGAGATGTAGAAGAAGAAAGAGATGAAGAAGAAGGAGGAGAAGGAGGAGAAGGAGGAGAAGAAGAAGGAGGAGAAGGAGGAGAAGGAGGAGAAGAAGAAGGAAGCTGGAGAAGAAGAAGAAGAAGGAGAAGAAGTAGAAGAAAAAGGAGAAGAAGAAGAAGAATGAGAAGGAAAAGAAGGAGATGGAGTAGAAGATGGAGAAGGAGGAGAAAGAGAAGGAGAAGAATGAGAAGGAGGAGAAGAAGGAGAAGAAGGAGAAGAAGGAGAAGAAGAAGAGGGAGAAGAAGAAGAAGGAAAAGAAGAAGAAGAAGGAGAAGAATAAGAAGGATAAGAATAAGAAGGAGAAGAAGAAGAAGGCAGATAAGAAGAATGAGAAAAATAAGAAGGAGGAGAAGATGAAGAAGGTGGAGAAGAAGAAGGAGAAGAAGAAGAAGGAGAAGAAGAAGAAGGAGAAGGAGGAGGAGAAGAAGAAGAAGAAAAAAGAGAAGAAGAAGAAGAAGAAGAAGAAGAAGAAAGAGCTGGTAAAACAGAAGGATATCATAGAATCTCATTCAATTCTGAAAAAGATCGGTTGGATATGGACTCTCACTCCGTAAGGTAATTTTACATTGAAATCTGCAAAGGAATTGATTAGAAAGAAAAAACCCGTTCAAACCTTATTTAAATCGGAATGGAAGGAAGATATCCCCTACAAAATATGTTCGCTAGCTTTGAAAACACTAGTGAATGCCTTACCCTTGGATTCTAATGTTAAAAAAAAGGCATAAAGCTAGTATCGAGATGTGACTGTTGCATGGAAGCAGAAGAATCATTAGATCACCTTTTTTCGAAAGGAAAAATACCACAAGAAATCTGGAGGGAGCTGGAAAAATTTAAACAAATAAGTAATAGAGAGGAGGGGATCATAGAAAAAATTAATAAATGGGAAAAAGATAATACAAGTAGTACCTCTAGAAATTGGCTAAACCAAAAAATACCACATGTGGTACTTTGGTGCATATGGAGAGCCCGAAATATGAGTAGATT
This sequence comes from Sapria himalayana, assembly GCA_029783825.1. Taxonomy (NCBI): domain Eukaryota; kingdom Viridiplantae; phylum Streptophyta; class Magnoliopsida; order Malpighiales; family Rafflesiaceae; genus Sapria; species Sapria himalayana. The sequence goes on from JAREIK010011200.1 coordinate 8,426, forward strand.
TGAGGGAATAAAGATGAATTTAGGTGAAATCTTAAATGAAATTAAGAAAGTTATTAGTAATATATCATGTATAAAGCCTAGAATAGTAGTAAATAAGAATATAGATGAGAATGTAAATAAGTCATGGGACCTTAATATTAAGATAATTAAGCAGCAAAGGATAAAAAGCATAACCTGGAATAGACCTCCAGCAGGAAAGTTATCACGTAACATGGATGGCAGTTTTAATAGGGACACAGGGATAGCAGGAGGAGGAGGAGTAATAAGAGATTCTAATGGGCTCATTATTAAAGCATTCACTCTTATAGGTAAAGCCTTTTCGGCTTTACAGTCGGAAATAAAGGCATTAATAATCGGTTTAAATCTTTGTAAAAAGATGGGTTTTGATAATTTACAAATACAGGTGGATTCTTTAATGTTGGTAAATTTAGTAACTAAAAAAACAACTTTATGGAGACATGAGGAGGAGATAGAAATGATAACGATACTCATAAAAGATTTGAATGCCTCAATTTCTCACATATATAGGGAGGCAAACACACTGGCGGATAACCTTGCTAGAATAGGTGAGAAGAGTGGAGATTTAGAATTTAATGAGGAGTCGATACTAGGTAAGCTAAAAGGTATTGCAAGTTTAGACAAGAGAGATTTTCCTTATTTGCGAATAAGAAACATTAAGAAAAATCATAGATAGCTTAATTAAAATCAAAACTACCACATATAAATGATAAGGTAAAAGTGGGTAGAGTCCAGGGCAGGAGAATTTCTGTCTTTGCAGGGAAGCTATCCAGCAAGGCCCAAAACTAAAGCAATCAGCAAAAGGGAGGTAAAGTGGCAAGGTATGCGGGTATATTGGATTTATGCTATTAGTTTTGGTGGTTTTTTTTTCTGTTTTTTTAGCAGCTTAAGGCATCAAATAGGAATGGGTAGAAACCAGCAGCTAGGATTTGTATTGGAAATTTATAAATGGTCAAGAGATTCTGTTTTGATTTAAATTCTGCTCTAAATACTTGTTTCTGGAGTATGTGTTATAGCTTTATTGTTTAAAGTGTCATGTGTTATATTAGTAGAGTCAATAGGTGCTAGGAGTGTTAGAAATTAGTGTAGGTGGCTAAGTAAATAGAAACTCAGATTCAGCCCGGTCCAGCAAAAAGAAGATAAAAGTGGCCTCATAATTCATCCCAAGTGCAACAAATATGAATCAAGCTGCTAAGGGTAAAGGTAAGTAAGGATGAAGATATTCTTGGAGCTGTTTTTCTGTTGTGGCTGCAGGAAAACATTATAGAAAGGACCTTGTTGGAGCTGTTTTTCTGTTTTTCTGTTTTTCTGTTGGAGCTGTTTTTCTTATAGAAAGGACCCTGTTGGGATCAGCAATATAAATCAGGGCTAGAATAAATTGATGCAACATGTTGGATGGATGAAGGGGCAAAGAAAAGCATAAAGCTATGAGGGTCTAATAAAGGAATAGAGGAGCATTAGCTTTTTGCTTTAGTCAAATGCAAAATACAATCTGGTTTTTTAAAGTTCTAATTAAGGGGAAAGGTTGTAAGTGGGGAAATGGTAGAATTAGATTGTAAAAAAGGTATTCCTCCGCCAAAAGAGAGGGCTATATTTAATAAAATAAACTTTATAAAAAAAGAAGAAGAAGAAGAAAGAGAAGAAGAAGAAGAAAGAGAAGAAGAAGAATGAGAAGAAAAAGATGGAGGAGAAGAAGAATAATGAGAAGAAGAAGGAGAAGAAGAAGAATAAATAGAAGAAAAAGAAGAAGAAGGAGAAGAAGAAGAAGAAGACGAAGGAGAAGAAGAAGAATGAGAAGAAGAAGTAGGAGAAGAAGAAGAAGCAAAAGAAGAAGTAGGAGAAGAAGAAGAATAAAGAGGAGATTAAGAAGGAGAAGAAGAAGGAGGAGGAGAAGGAGGAGGAGAAGGAGGAGGAGAAGGAGGAGGAGAAGAAGGAGGAGGAGAAGGAGGAGGAGAAGGAGGAGGAGAAGAAGGAGGAGGAGAAGAAGAAGTAGGAGGAGATGAAGAAGGAGAAAAAGAAGAAGGAGAAGAAGATGAAGGAGAATGAGAAGAAGAAGAAGAAGAAGTAGAAGTAGAAGAAGAAGAAAAAAAAAGAATGAGAAGAATAAAGAGGAGGAGAAGAATAAGGAGGAGGAGGAGGAGAAGAAGAAAGAGGAGAAGAAGAAGAATAAGGTGAACAAAAATAAGAATGAGAAGAAGAAGGAGAATAAGAAGAAGGATATAAGAAGAAGGAGAAAAAGAAGAAGGAGGAAAAGAAGAAGTAGAAGAAGAAGAAGGAGAAAAATAAGAAGAAGAATAATAAGAAGAACAAGAAGAAGAAGGTTAAGAAGAAGTAGGAGGAGGAGGAGGAGGAGAATAAGAAGAAGAAGAAGGAGAAGAAAAATAAGAAGAATGAGAAGAAGCAGAAGAAGCAGTAGAAGAAGCAGAAGGATGAGAAGAAATAAAAAGGAGAAGAAGAAGAAAGAGAAGAAGAAGAAGGAGAAGATTAAGAAGGAGAAGAAGAAGAAGGATAAGATTAAGAAGGAGAAGAAGAAGAATGATAAGATTAAGAAGGAGAAGAAGGATAAGATTAAGAAGGAGAAGAAGAAGAAGAATAAGAAGAAGAATAAGAAGAATGAGAAGAATATGGAGGAGGAAAAGAATAAGGAGGAGGAGGAGAATAAGGAGGAGGTGAAGAAGAAGAAGGAGAAGAAGAAGAAGGTGAAGAAAAAGAATAACGAGAAGAAGAAGGAGAATAAGAAGAAGGATCTAAGAAGAAGGAGAAGATGAAGAAGGAGAAGAAGAAGAATGTTAAAAAGAAGATGGAGAAGAAGACGAAGGAGAAAAAGAAGAAGAAGAAGGAGAAGAATAAAAAGGGGAAGGAGAAGAAGGAAGAGAAGAAGAAGGAGAAGAAGAAGAAGATGATGATGAAGGAGGAGAAGAAGAATGATAAGAAGAAGAATGAGATGAAGAATAAGAAGAATAAGGAGAAGAAGAAGGAGAATATGAAAAAGAAAAAGAAGAAAAGAAGAAGAATAAGAAGAAGAAGAAGACGAAAAATGAGGAGAATAGGAAGAAGGAGAAAAAAAAGATGGAGAAGAAGAAGTAGAATAATGATGAGGAGGAAGAAGGAGAATAAAAAGTAGAAGAAGAAGAAGTAGGGGAAAAGAAGGAGAAGAAGGAGGAGGAGAAGAAGAATGAGAAGAAGAAGAAGGAGAAGAAGAAGAAGGAGAAGAAGTTGAATAAAGAGAAGAAGAAGAAGAAGAAAAAGAAGTAGAAGAAGAAGACACATAAGAAAAAGAAGAAATAGAAGAAGATAAGGACAATAAGAAGAAGAAGAAGAAAGAGAAAAAGAAGAAAAAGTAGAATGAGAAAAGAAAAAGGAGAAGGCGAAGAAGGAGATGAAGTAGAGGGAGAATAAGAAGAAGGAGAAGAAGAAAGTAGAAGGAGAATAAGTAGAAGCATAAGAATAAGAAGAAGGAGAACAAAAAAGAAGGATGAGTAAAAAAGAAAGAGATGTAGAAGAAGGAGAAGAAAAAAGGAGGAGAAAAGAAGTAGGAGATGAAGAAGAAGGAGAATAAGAAAAAGGAGAAGAAGAAGAAGAAGAAGAAAGAGAAGAAAATGAAGGGGAAGAAGAAGAATGAGAAGAAGAAGTTGGAGGAGAAGAAGAAGAAGGAGAAGGAGAAAAAGAAGAAAAAGAAAAAGAATTAGGAGGAAAATAAGAAGGATAAGGAAAAGAAGAATGATAAGAAGAAGGAGTAGCAGAAGAAGAAGGAGTACAAAAAGAAGAAGGAGAAGAAGAAGAAGGAAAAGAAGAAGTAGAAGAAAAGAAGAAGGAGAAAAGGAAAAATGAGAAGAAGAAGAATGAGAAGAAGAAGTAAGAGAAAAAAAGTTGAAGGAGGAGGAGAAGAGGAAGAAGAAGAAGAAGAAGAGGAAGAAGAAGAAGAAGAAGAAGAAGAGGAAGAAGAAGAGGAGGAAGAAGAAGAATAGAAAGAAGAAGAAGAAGAAGTTGTAGTAGTAGTAGTAGTTGAGGAGGAAGAAAAAGAGGAAGAAGAAAAAAAGAAGAGGAATACAAAAGCGAAGAAGAAAAAAAAAGAAGAAGATGAAGAAGAAGTGGAAGAACAAAAGGAAGAAGAATATGAATAAGAAAAGGAATAAGAAGAGGAAGAAGAAGAGGAAGAAGAATATGAAGAAGAAGAGGAAGAAGAAGAGGAAGAAGAAGAGGAAGAAAAAGAGGAAGAAGAAGAGGAAGAAGAAGAGGAAGAAAAAAAGGAAGAAGAAGAGGAATAACAAGAGTAGGAAGGATATGAAGAAGAATAGAAAGAAGAATAGGAAGAAGAAGTGCAACAATAAGAAGAAGAAAAAAAAGAATAAGAAGAGGAAGAGTAAAAATGGAAGAGGTAGAAGAAGAAGAAGTTGAAGAGAAAGAAGAAGAAGTGGAATACGTAGAAGGAAAAGAAGTAGAAAAGGAAGAAGAAGATGATGATGATGAATAAATAGAAGAATAAAAAGAAGAATAAAAAGTAGAATAAAAAGAAGAAGAAGTAGTAGTAGTATTATTAGAAGAAGAAGAAGAAGAAGAAGAATAGGAAGATGAAGAAGAAAAAGAAGAAGAAGAAGAAGAATGAGAAGAAGAAGAATAGGCGAAAAGGAGAATGAGAAGAAAAATTAGAAGCAGAAGGAGAAGAAGAAGGAGGAGGAGGAGGAGGAGAAGAAATAAGAAGAAGGAGAAGAAGAAGGAGAAGAAGAAGAATGAGAAGAATAATAAGAAGAAGGAGAAGAAGGAGAAGAAGGAGAAAGATAAAAGAAGATGGTGAATAAGAAGAAGGAGATGAAGTATAAAAAAATAAGAAGGAGAAGAAGAAGAAGGAGAAGAAGAAAAAGGAGAAGAATAAGAAGGAGAAAAAGAAGAAGGAGAATAAGAAAACAAAGAAAAAGGAGGAGGAGAAGAAAGAGGAGAAGAAGAAGAACGAGGAGGAGGAGGAGGAGGAGGAGAAGAAGAAGGAGAAGAAGAAGGAGGAGAAGAATTTGAAGGAGTAGAAGAAGAATAATAAGAAGAAGGAAAAGAACAAGAAGGATAAAAAAAGATGTAGAAGAAAAAAGAAGGAGAAAGAGAAGAATGAGAAGAAAAGAAGGAGAATAATAAGAAGCAGAAAAAGAAGATGGAGAAGAAGAAGAAGGAGAAGGAGAAGAAGAAGGAGAAGGAGGAGAAGAAGAAGAAGGAGAAGAAGCAGATGGAGAAGAAGTAGAAGGAGAAGAAGAAGAAGAACAAGGAGAAGAAGAAGGAGGAGAATAAGAAGGAGGAAAAGAAAAAGGAGGAGAAAAAGGAGGAGAAGGAGGAGGAGGAGGAGAAGAAGAAGGATAAGAAGAAGGAGGAGGAGAAGAAGGAGAAGAAGGAGGAGGAGGAGGAGAAGAAGGAGGAGAAGAAGGAGGAGGAGGAGAAGAAGAAGAAGAAGGAGAAGAAGAAGAAGAAGAAAAAGGAGCAGAAGAAGAAGTAAATGAAAATAAGGATAAGATGGAGAAGAAGAAGAAGAAGAAGGTGAAATAGAAGGAGAAGAAGATGAAGAAAGAGAAGTAGAAGGATGATGAGGAAAAGAACGAGAAGAAGAATAAGAAGGAAATGAAGAAGAAGCCAAAGAAGAAGGAAAAGTCATAGAAGAAGAAGGAGTAGAAGAAGAAGGAGAAGAATAAAAAAAAGGACAAGAATAAGAACGGAGAAAAAGAAGAAGGAGAAGAAGGATGTGGAGGAAAAGACGAAGGAGAAGAAAAAGAATGAGAAGAAAAGGTAAAGGAGGAGAAGAAAAGGTAGAAGGAGGAGAAGAAGAAGAAGGAGAAGAAGAAGAATGTGAAGAAGAAGAAGAGGAGGAGGAGGAGGAGAAGGAGAAGAAGAATGAGATGAATGAGAATGTGAAGAAGAAGAATTAAACGAAGAAGAAGGAGAAGATGGAGATGAATAATAAAATGAATGAGGAAAAGAAGAAGGATGAGGAGGAGGAGGCGAAGAAGAAGAAGGAAAAGAAGAAGAAAGTGAAAAAGAAGAAAGGAGAAGATGAAGAAGGAAAAAGAAGAAGAAGGAGAAGAAGAAGAAGAAAGAGAAGAAGAAGAAGGAGAAGATGAAGAAAGAGAAGAAGAAGAAAGAAAAGAAGAAGAAGGAGAAAAAGAAAATGGAGGAGAAGAAGAAAGAGAAGAAGAAGAAGGAGAAGGAGAAAAGGATGGAGAAGAATAAGGAGGGGGAGGAGAAGAAGAAGAAGGATAAGAAGAAGTAGTAGGAGAAGAAAGAAAAAGTCAAGAAGAAGAAAAAATAGAAGTAGATGTAGGAGTAGGAGAAGTAGGAGGAAAAGAATAAGAAGAAGGAGAATTAGAATAATGAGAATAAGAAGAAGGATGAGAAAAAAAAGAAGAAGGAGGAGTAGAACAGGAGGGGGAGAAGAAGGAGAAGAAGAAGGAGAAGTAGAAGAATCAGAAGAATAAGAAGAAAAAGAAGAATAAGAAGAAAGAGAAGAAGGAGAAGGAGAAGAAGGATGAGGGGGAGGAGGAGGAGAAGACTACGAAGAAGAAGGAGAGGAAGAAGGAGGAGGAGAAGAATGAGGAGGAGGAGAAGAAGAAAGAGAAAGATAAGAAGAAGGAGAATAAAAAGGTGGGGAAGAAGAAAGTAAAAAGAAGAAGGAGGTGAAGAAAAGGAGGAGGAGAAAAGGAGGAGAAGTAAAAGGAGAAGAAGAAAGAGGAGAATAAAAACAAGTAGAAGAAGAAGAAGGAGAACAAGAAGAAGAAGAAGGATATGAAGAATAAGAAGAATGAGAAAAAAAAGAATTTGAAAAAGAAGATGAAGAAATAGAAAAATACGAAGAAGGAGGAGAAGAAGAATAAGACAATGAAGAAAAAGAAGAAGAAGAAGATAAAGAAGAAGAAAAAGAAGTGGAATACTATGAAGAAGAAGACGAAGAAGAAGAATAAGAATAAGAATAAGAAAAACAAGAATATGAAGAAGAAGTAGTAGTAGTAGACCAAGAAGAATAAATGAAATAAAAGAAGAAGAATAACAAGAAGAAGATGAAGAATAAGAAGAAGAAGTAGACAAAGAAGAAAAAGAAGAAGCTGATGATGATGAAAAAGATTAAAAAGAATAAGAAGAAGAAAGAGAAAATAAGACGAAGAATAATAAGAAGAAGAAGAAGGAGGAGGAGGAAGAGAAGGAGGAGGGGGAGGAGCAGGAGTAGAAGAAGATGAAGAATAAGGAGAAGAAGAAGAAGAAGAAGAAGAAGAAAAAGAATGAGAATAAAAAGGAGAAGAAGAATGAGAAGAATAAGAAGAAGAAGAAGAAGTGGTAGAAGGAGAAGGAGAAGCAGAAGGAGAAGGAGAAGAAGAAGATGAAGAAGGAGGAGGAGGAGGAGAAGAAGAAGAAGAAGAAGATGATGATGAGAAGAAAAAGAAGAATGAGAAGAAGAAGAAGAAGGAGAAGAAAAAAATGGTTAAGATAAAGAAGAAGAAAAAGAAGTGGAAGACTTTGAACAAGTAGACAAAGAAGTAGAATAAGTAGAAGAAGAATAAGAAGAAGAATACGAACAATAAGAAGAAGAAGAAGACCAGGAAGAAGAAGAAGAAGATGATGAAAAAGAAGAAGAAGAAGAATATGAAAAAGAAGAAGACCAAGAATAAAAAGAAGAAGAATAAGAAGAAGAAGAATAAGAAAAAGTTGAAGAAGATGAAAAAGAAGTAGTAGGAGAAAAGCGAAGCACAAGATGAAGAAGAAGATGATGTAGAAGAAGAAAATGATGATGATGCAGAATAATAAGAAAAAGAATAAGTAGAAGAAGGAGAAGAAAAAGAAGAAAAAGAAGAAGGCGAAGAAGGAGAAGAAGAAGGAGAATAAGAAGAAGAAGAAGAATGAGAAGAAGAAGGTGAAGAATATGAAGAGGTAGAAGTAGATGGAGAAGGAGAAGGAAAAGATGAAGATGAAGAAGGAGGTGGAGGAGGAGGAGGAGGAGAAGGAGAAGAAGAAGGAGAAGAAGAAGAAGAAGAAGTGAAGAAGAAGGAGAAGGAGATGAATAGTATGGAGAAGAAGTAGAAGGAGAAAAAATAAAGAAGAAGAAAAAGGAGGAGGAGGAGAAGAAGAAGAAGAAGAACAACAATGTGGAGAAGATGAAGATGAATAAGATAAAGAATAAGATGGACAAAAAGAAGATGAAGAAAAATGGGGAAGAAGATGGCTAATAAGAAGAAGAAGGAGGAGAAGAAGAAGAAGAAGGATAGGAAGTAGGAAAATGAGAAGGAGATGGAGAAGAAGAAAGAAGAAAAAGATGAAGAAGAAGAAGGAGAAGGAGGAGAAGGAGAAGAAGAAGGAGAAGGAGGAGAAGAAGAATAAGAAGGAGTAGATGGAGTAGAAGATGAAGGAGAAGAAGAAGAATGAGAAGAAGAAGAAGAAGAAGGAGAAGATGAAGAAGGAGAAGGATATGAAGAATATGAAGGAGAACAAGAATGAGGAGAAGAAGAAGAAGAAGGAGAAGAAGAAGAAGAAGAAGAAGGAGAAGAAGTTGGAGAATAAGAAGAAGAAGAAGAAGAAAGAAAAGAATAAGATGAAGAAGGAGTAGGAGAAGAAAAAGAAGTATGAGAAACACAAGAATGAGAATAAGAAGAAGAATAGAAGAAGAATAATAATAAGAATAAGAAGAAGAAGAAATAGAAGAATACAAAGACTAAAATTGTGGTATATGTAATTTGTTTTTATTTAATAATCTATTTGTATAACAAAATATTTTTCTGTTTTAATATTTTCATGTAAGTGCAGGAAGGGAAATATTAAAAGCCCGGAGATTCAGTAGTAGCACAATAACGGAGGTCCCGCTGACCGGTTAGCGGGCCGAAATTTTTGGAGCATAGCCTGACCTGTTCGATGATCCGACCCACTGTGGTTAAATGAACTGAATGTTTTTTTTAATATTAAATGATTTGTAATTTTATTTTTCGAGCAGCTGTTTTTGACCCGTGGAACTGTTCATCGTCCCTCTCTTCTCTCTGCGCAAATTTTCATGACTATTGTGTGCTGCATACTGTAAGATGTTTCCGTTTTGGTTTTAATCTGTAATGCATAAGTGTTTTCTGGTGGAGGTAGCTAGTCGTACTGAGCGACTAGCGAACCACGTTATTTTCAGTGTTGATTTTCTTATTTTTGATTCTGTCGTGGATGCTTGCTGAATTGGATTATATTGCTTATTTTTTATGTGTTTTCTATTGTTTCTGTTTTTAATCTTACTACCGTGGAAGTGCAATTACCGAACAAAAATTATAAAACAAGAGAATGAAGATAATCACGTGTTGAAAGAAGATCCACAAGAGTAAATAATAAAAAAAGAAAAATAAAGAACAAGTTCACATAGCAGAAAAAATATATATATACTTATAAAAGCACGATAATATTTATAAAAAAGATGAAGAAAAAGATAATTGAAATAAAAAATCAATAAATATAAATAAAATAAGATAAAAAAAATGTTAAAGAAGAAGTTGATAAAAAAGAAGATAATAATGAACAAAAAGATTAAGAAGGGGAATAAGAAGAAGAAATTAATTAATAAGAATAATAAGAAGAAAAAAAATGAATATGACGAAAAAAAATAAAAAACAATCAAAATAAGTTGAAATTTTACTAGTATTTCTAATACTAGTAGAAGCCATAGTTGAAAAAGAAGATCAAAATATTGTAGTAGTAGTAGTAGTAGTTATACTTGTTGAAGAACAAAAATAACAAGAAGAAGTTGATGAAAAAGAATAAGATAAATAAGAACAAGAACAATAACAAGAACAAGGTCATGATAAAAATAATGATGATGATGAGGATGAAGCTGAACATGGAGAAGTAGAAGGAAATAAAAAATAGGAAGATGAAGAAGAATAATTAACTTAATGGAGAAAAACAAAAAGAAGATGATAAAAATAATAGTAAGACCAAGATGATGATGATGATGATGATGATGATGTTGATGATGGTGATGATGATGATGATGATAATGATGTTGATGATGATAATGATGATGATGATGATGATAATGATGATGATGTTGATTATGTTGCTGTTGATGTTGTTGATGAATATGATAATGATGTAGATGATGATGAATTAAAACAAAAATAAGATGACGAAGATGAATAAAAAATAAAAAAAATAAAACGAAGTGAATATGAAGAAATAAAAGTGAATAGTTGTGATAATGATGATAATGGTAAAGATGGTCAATATGAAGTAAAAGAAGTAGATGAAGGATATAAAAATAATGATAATAATGATAATAATGATAATGAAAATTCTGATGACGAAGAACAAAAAATGTAGAAGATTAAAAAAATAAGAAAAGAATGTGAAGAAGAATAAGAGTTATAAAAAATGGTAATGATGATGATTGAAAAGATGCAAAATTAAATGAAAAATTTTAAAATAAAAAATGAGATAAAAAGGAGGAGAAGAATATGAGGAACATGAAGAAGAAGAAGTAGGGTATGATGATGATAATAATGAAGATGTATAACATGCATAATAGGAATAAGAAAAAGAACAAAACAAGAAAAATAAAAAGAATAAGAAAAATAAGAAAATGAAACATTATTTTGAACATAAAATCAAGCTGATAAATGCATTCCACTCTCATAATACTTAGTTTTTAAAGTTATTATATGCCTTTATCACAATGTGTTTATACCAAAGATTTGCTTAATACCAATTATTTTATGAAATTATGATTTTGATTAGTTTTAATGAATAATAGTAAAATCGGCTATAAATCAAATGCAAAAGAAATACGTGGTGTAAAGTTGAGTTATTAAAGAGCAGAGGGGTGAGATAAAGTCATGTCATTTTCAATTTCATAATATTTTTTGTATACTGGCATTTACCTATGAAGTAGTCATAGTAGCCTTTGTTGGTTGTGACTCTAGAAATAAGTCATAACATTCATTATACACAACGACTCTATCATTCTATTGCAACATTTTTTCACTGTGCATCATATTTTTTTTGGGCATGATATAATTTTTGACATCATAGCTTTATTCTCTCTAAATACATTTTTGGTCATGACATTATATTCGCATCATTGTAGCCAAATTATTGATTGATATGTGAAGTCTTATCATATTTTCAGTGCCATGACATACGCATTGTTGAATCAAAATTACATTTCATTAAGTGATTTTAAAATGTGATATTTTAATGGTGTGACTAAATGACTCTAGTGAGCAATTTCTTGAGTTGTGCTATCTTTCAAATATAACATCGTCCTCATGCATATCTGTCAAAGTCATGACATTTTTCATGACATTCCATATCATATTTATCCAAAAGTGATTTGAAGTAATTCATTCCCATGACTTCAACCCAACATTATAGATTTGAACTCATTAAATTATACCATCAATGATGGGACCTAATGATATAAGAGCTAGACTTAATAAATTTTAAAAGATTAGAAAAAGTGATAATTAGAAAAAAGAAAAAGAATTATATCAAGATCATAAAGGCATGATCTTCATCCCTTATTAGTAAGACTTCTAAGCCAAATGTAAAACAATATGGATCAAGAATTAGATCTAAAATCTAGATTCTAATGCAAACTATCCTTGGTGATAGTAGATTTGACCAAATAATTTTTTATTCTTCTCACTTGAATTCTTCTCCAATATCATGCTATTTTAGGCATATGGTAGGTTTATGTAATTATGCATGATAGATGTGATTTTGTATTGAATGCTTAGGTTTGTTATGCATTGAATACTGATGAATATGAGTAGTTATTAAAAATATTGTTTTAGAGTTTCACCATTTAATGGATCCACATGTGTTTTCTATGGTGGATTATGAGAGGTAAGTCATGAGGCATAAGACATGAGGTGGGAATCAATATAAAGTGATAGTCCTCTGACTCTCATCCTCATGTGATGGGTTCATGTGTGAAATCTCTAGGTTGTATATTTAATTGATGTGAGTATGGTGCTAATGAAGTCAAATGCACAAATGTAATTATGATCATATCATTGTGTATCTTCAAGGAGGACTAGTCCAAAAATGATTAGTGAATCTTTTAGAACCTTTATCCTGAGGTTGCACCAATCCTTGGAAGTTGTATGTTGACAATGATAAATTATTACATGTTTGTCATTGGACACCTGCAAAAGGATGTCTATCGATAGGTAATGATAGCTCTAATCATTTTTCTTTTGTATAACTAATATGGGTATAATTTCTAGGGTGATTTATTTTTAATTAATGAGAGTATGATACTATTGAAGCTAAAGTATAATATTATTATAACACATCATTGTATGTCATCTTGGACAATTGAGACCAAAAAAATAGATATTATAGAGTTGAAGCAATTGTTAAGGATAGTTGGTGTGTTGCTTAAAAAAAGTATGTTTAGGGTGTGATCAAAGGATAGGTAGATGTGGAGCTTCAATATACATGATAGTTATACCAATGGCATAACCACAAGAAGATCATTCATGGTGGTGATAACTCATAGTTGATAAATTCTTGAATGCCAACAAGGCATGATCGATCTCAAATTCACATACCCTTTATCGATCAAACAGGTATGATATTTTCACGACACTAGAGAAAATATTATCATACACAAGAAAGTAAATAAACTCTATGATCTAAGTATCTATATGAGATTTAGTCATATCTTTTCAACTTGAATAGTTACTTAATTGACTGTTACTCAATCCAAGTTCCATAATGATCTCTATGGAATTAATATTTGGACTTACAATCACATTATTACTTGTATGACTCATATATTTATAGAATTTTGTTGGGTGTTCAAACACACCTAATGGACTTTTTATGTAGTGCTAGAAACCATTGACTTTTTGATATCATAGAAAAGTTACAACACATTTTTGACACCACTTTAGGGATTTAAGTTACTTGGATGGGTTAGCTTTGAGTTGATCAACTACTTTAAAAAGTAGTTCAACCTTTAGTTGTTTAGATATCTATTTTTATTTTGTGTGTGTTTTTGTTTTGTTTTTTTTAATTTTGTAGCCACAATTACATGTACTAAAGATCTGGGACTGAGTCAATACTTAGATCTAAAAGTAGAGAGAAAAAGATGGTATCTACTAACACAAAGAGATGGAAAAGTAATTATAGAAGATAATAGCAATAATGGGAATAACCATGAGGGTGCCAGACAAGCTATCCAATAGCTTATTCCCCAACAAACCCTTAAGATAATTGAAAGAGAACATTGATGGAAAACTACTTTGGGGTTCAAATGCAACCTATACAACCAAATCAATTCATTTTAAAACTTAGTCTTATAGCGAATGGCAACAACGTCAATATGATGGATATTTTTTAGAAGGCCCAAATAGTCATGTCATGATATTTTTGGAGTTGTGTGACATTGTTAAGATGAACGAAGTTAGCCTATATGTGATAAAGTTAAGACTATTTCTATTTTCTTTGAGGGACAAGGCAAGGAGCTAGTTTCAATGCCTATCAAAAGGATTAATTGAGGATTATGATGAGCTTAAGCTAGCATTTTAAAATATTCATCCCACCTCAAATCACTTCACAGATGAGTGTAGATAATTCAAACAAGAGAAGTAGGAAACCTTGTATGATGATTGAGATTTATTTAAAGACTAGTTATGAGATGAAAACAATATGAATTTAATATTTGATTCTAAGCTTAGACATTCTATAATGGGGTAAATTATATGATGAGATACATGGTATATTTAGTCTCGAGTAGTTCCATAATGAACAATTCGCCCAATGAGACTAATAATTATGTGAGGAGCTAGAAAAAATAACTATTAAACTACAAATTAAAGTTCAAGTGGAAGAAAGTATGTTTGAATTTTGGAGCTGAAAAGATTGACAGTGATTGAGGCAAAAATCAACATGTTTTTCAACATGATTATAGCCCAATATGACAAAAGACAAAGTGTGTGAGAAATGTAAGCCTTGCAACAATAAATAGTGATTAATTTCAACCATATTCATCAAATGCAAGAATCCAATGTGCTATAGAATATATGTTATGTTTTTAGACTCAACAATATCCCCACAAACTTTCATCTAACGTAAGAAATCATGAGAATCTAGCATATGAGAATATTGTGACTTTGTTATGCCACCTAATTTTATCAGTTAAGTGATGTCCTAAAGATCTACAAGTACACCAGTCCTACAAGTAGTAAAGTGGACTTTCAATCAAATATTAATCTCAAAGGGCTTATATTGACGATCTAATTATTCAATAATGAGACATCCTATTTGTAACAAATTAGATTTTTGATTATTAAATAATCTTAGGTTTATGGTTTATTTATTCAATATATGTGATAATATTTAAATTACTAGACATAAATTAAGTTGGACATAGAATGGAGGTTGAAGTATCTTCCATTTGATTTAATACTCTAATGGCATACAAGGTGGTTCTTACCATTGAGCTCATCCCATTGATAGTCCCTTCATATTTATCTTCTAAGTATGTCACCACCAAGATAATAATTTATCTCTATTTGATAGTATTTTATAATCTCATACCTTTTAGGTAACTTTATCAAATGACCTTAATGGTTGCTTGGTATGCACACTCTTATTCTCCAACCTCATACATCATACAGACCAAAGATTGATATGATTTGTAAGTATTTATACTTTTGGCTTCCTAAGTGTCATACTCGAATAATTAATGTATGTTTCCTTTAAGTTTCACTAGTGATAATCATATTAGTAAAAATAACTCACAAAGGCTATCACAATCATGTGAGTCACAATATACTTATGCATGTCTTAAGAATTACCTATCACCATCCTTCTCGGTGGTAATGTGACTCTCACACTAAAGGTAAACCACCGTAGAAGAATATTATATATACTGTCCATCTTAACTAGGAACCCATTCTTTGAAGACATATACAGTAAATTAGTGTGTAAAGCATGTGTACTTTATGTTTCATAAGTATCATACCCATGATGATTAACATACTCAAATTTTAGGCTTTAACATATTGGTTCATCTCATCTATTATGATCTAAAGAGTTATCACTTTCTTCATACTATATGCATAAGTAATCCTTGTAGTTTGCTTATCACAATTCACCATGATAATCTCTCACAAACCTACTAATAGTCAAAACCCTAGTTTAAATTCTATTTAATCATCATACATCAATATCCATAACATAACATAAATCAAATATATCCATTCATTAATTAAAAAAACTAAATTTACACCACATGTTTCAAATTACACAATTCCTAAACTCACGCTATTCTGATATAAAGTATCATATCTACCCTAGATGAGGGTTTGAGAGCCATGCTCCTCAACTCTAGGAACTATCATTAATATTGTGTCTCTTACTTGCTTGTGAAACCCCTAGGAAGTGTGAAAATTTTTCCTAAAGTTTGGAAGTTGCCATAGCTTTGCATGTTGCATGAAAGAGGAGAAGAAGAAATTAAAGTGATCTTGAAATTTTTTTATCTTCCATATTTATATTCAAGCGACCTTGCATTACTTTAAGTAATAAGTCATAGATTTTAGAAGAATATCATAATTCTAGCCATCTATTTAGCTTGTGGTCATGACTTTAGAAAACTACCATGGCTCTGGTCTGCATCAAATTCTTTTTGTAACACAAAGTCATGACAATATGAATAACTATAACTTTAGTATAATATATCTATAACACAAATTATCCTACTATGAAGTGAACATGGCTTCATGTTTTTGTCATCTTGTCATACATAAATGACCACCATGTTGGAATGTGATCATGGTGTGGTCAATGGCTACTCATATTATTTTATAGTCAAAGTACTATAAAGAAGCTATAGCATTGGTAATGGTATTTTTTGAGTATTATATAGCCACGACACTAAGAAATCACTATAATAATGAGAAGGACTTGGGTAAGCTGGTCATGGCCATGGTAGTTGGAAATGGATATTGTGCAAAATATATTTTTCATATATATAAACTATTCATGAGATTGTGATTTTTCATTACATTGACCTTCTTCTATCTCATATATCATATTGTCATGGCTCTATGAGGATATCATGGCTCTAGCAATTACCTTAAGCATTCAAGTCATAGTTATGCATTCCTTTAGAAACAAGAGTCATGGCTTTGGTGAATGGTCATACCCAAGTAATATTCTTTATAATATTTAGTATATCAAAAGTCATTCCTTTGAATATTTTTTATGGGGTTGGAATAAGTAGTGGTGAATTGGTTATTTTCTATAGTACAAAAGTTGTAGCTTTGTAAAAAGGCCATAACTCTGATTTCTACTGAGTCATATTAAAAAATAGTCATGGCACTTGGAACATGGATTTGACCATGACCTTGAGCATTAGTTGGGTTCTTGTTTGCTATAATATAGAATTAATGTAGAAATCATTTAGATTTATGAGATATGCATGGTTGTGACTTTAAGATAATATCGTAGCACCTAAGAATAAATCACATAATGGAAGGATTATGCTAATGAGTAGTTAGGGTCATGATATACAAGAATTATCCTGACCAATTAGGTAAAGTTTTGACCAAGAATAAATATCAAAACTATGCAAGACTCAATATTCTACCTAATCTACTAAATAACTATAAAAGTTTATTAATCGTATGACTATTTATCAAAATTCACTAAAACACTAAAGTCATGAAATCAATAGATTATATCTTTATTTCCATGTCTAAACATCAATATAAACTACCAAATTACATAAGAATATTCAATAATTTGAATACTGAATAAAATTACAAACCAAAATAGTTGCTTATCCCAATGAAATAACCTTCCCATCCATGAAAAAATGGTTTCATTATCATTAGGAACTGATAAGACTAGATTTGAGTGTTGTTGGATCTAAAAATAGCAGAGTAACTTGAAGTAGACATGTTGAAAGTTATGATGGAGTTTGAGTTATGTGACTATACTTGTGGGTCATTTGATATGAAAATTCATTTATGTGATGGATAAAGGTGTTTATTACATCACACGTATGAGAAAGAAATGTTGGGTTGCCTCCAAAGCAGCTCAACATTTAATGTCCATAGTTTGACCAACAAAACCTCTTTTTTTTTAGTTGGAGATTATTATGGCTTTTCCTTTGTAGCACTAAAAACTATCATGGCTTTTCCTTTAAGCCTTTCCATGCATTATTGTTTCTATATCTCCAAAGTGCAGCTATAAATGAAACCATGATTTTGTCTTATAACCTTTTCTGGACCTTTTCTTTTTATGTCTCCAAAAGTTTAGCCACTACCTTATCTTTAAGCTTATGATGATATAATTTGTTCTATATCCCTAAAGTCAAGGGACTAGGCATAGTTTAGCTTTGTCTTCCCATTTTTGTGGCCATTTCATTCAGTAATACCAAAGTCATGATGATGGGTATTACTATAGCACTACAGCTTTGTCTTCATATTTCTCTTGGCTATTTTCATTTTGTATCACAAAAGTCATGGTGTTGTGCACAGTCACAGCCTTATCTTTGATTTTCTCTTCCAAAAGTCTCTTTTCATATTTCATAATTCATATTTTGGCTATTTTCATATTTCATATTTCATATTTCATATTTTATATTTTGGCTATTTTCATATTTCATTTTGTATCACAAAAGTCATGATTTCTATTTTAGTTTTGTTTTTCTACATTGATGTCTCAGCTTCTTTAGAGATATCAACAAAAGTCTCTTCAAAGGTTGTGACTTTGAAGAATGTCATGACCTCTTAGTAGTCATCTTCTTCTGTTTCCTTATTTTCATAGCTCCAATATATCTTTTTCTATTCGTATTCTTCATCTTTATCACTATTATAACTCCAAAGTTATTCTTTTGATTCATACATTTCATCTTCATTCAGCTAAAAGTTTTCTACAAAATCTTTTTACTAGAAATCTACTTTTATTTGGATGCCTGATATTCTGATCCATCATTTGGAGTAAAAGAGATATTAGAGTACTTTTGTTAAATTTCAGTCTTTGTGCACTTAACAAGGGCATCAAGTTGATGCTTAACCCCAAGTCAAATAATGTCTTCCAAAAGTATAATCTCAAATAGTCTAAGGATTCATAAAGCTTCTAGGATCTTTTAATTTTTTAAAAGGTTTTCTTTGAATAGTCACACTATACTTATTAGTCATATTTATTATTCTACACATCTCTAACTTTGTCTTATTGCTCATTATGTCTTTCATAAATTTAATATAGTTAAGTATTTGGGCTATAGCTTTGGAAAATGGTATGTTCACTTCTAACTTCTAGAATATAATGAGAAACTTTATTTTGGAAGTGTTCATCTAATTTTCCCTTTTAAAATCATTGAGGAAATGGAAGAATTATTGGAAACTTACCCTTAGTTTCATTATGATCCAGTTCTTTACATGGCTGTGGTTAACCTTCATTCAATTCTCTATTTTCTTTTTTATTTTTATTTTCTCAACTTTGGGTATAACTTGGGTTTGCACTCCCATTGCCTTATTAGTTGTCATAGCATCATTTCTATCATGCTTCTAGCTCTCTTTAGTCATGGTCATGGCTTCTTGGAAAATTTTAGGCTGAGCCATGACTTTTGAAAAAGTCACAACCTTGTCACCCCTGGGGTTTTTAGACTCTTCTTCATCAAAATACCTTTTTAGCTCTAGAGTCACGACTTTTAGAAAAGTCTTGGAATTATGACTCCCATCCTAGTATCTTGGGCTCACTAAATTGATCCTAATATTTTAAAGTATTATCTAACATACTGTAGCCCACTCGCATAGCCTCCTTACAAATAATTTTCATAATTTTTCCAGCGTAGATGGTAATGCATTGAGACTTTGTTGTTGGGTTGAAACACAAACCCTTTGCTTTTTATCTGGTTGGTTTTTTCCATTTGGTAAATAGGATCTAAGTCCACCACTTTATGAGGCTGTAAAATGGAAATCTTCCCAATTATTCATTTCTATTTTTAATGGATGTCAAGCTTTCTTAATAGAGTTTGGTAATTATTAGAGTTATGGCAATATTGGTGAACAGATTCAAGTCCATCATTCAAGCTTGTTTTCTCCTAAATGAGGAATTCATTGGAGTTTGATAATTATTTTTTACTAGCTCATCATTCATGTGATATGTCTTCTCCAATGATTTATTCATAATTGACCCTTCAGTAGGCAATATTTGTGATTGGAACCACAACACAAATCTAAGGAGCATCTCCTCAATAAATCCTTAAAATGATCTCAAGAATCATATAATTTTTCTTACCTACCTCGTTAGAATTAGCTTATCTCACTCTATAATTAAGATGTAATTTAAATTAAAAATAATTTAGTGAGAAAGGCCCTCACTAATTATTTTAATTTTCAATGAAACCTTTTGTTAAACATTGGAATGAACTTCATGTTTTGTCACTTAATGAAAATAAAAATAAGCATGATCTTATTGTGTCAATGCTAACTCCAATCATTTTTATGATATCACATAACTCCAAAAATATTTCGACATTTTCATTAAGGTCCTATAATACCCTTCTATTATATTGGTTCTTTTGAACTATAACAATAAGCCTTGACTTCTACTCAAAAATATTTGCTTAAATCAGTCGCAAAGGAGTTATGGAATAATTGTTCATCATCAAGTGTCTCCAATAATCTTTCAATGTACTAGGGTATAAGGATTATTTTATATCTTGCTCATTACCATCTTTGGGCTCTCTATTACTATCAGTGCCCTATATAAGCTTGTTATCAGTTTTTTTCTAGTAATAGTTTTTCTAGTTCTTTTGTTTTCTAGGTCTAGAAAAAATAGCTCAGTCATAGAGTTTCTACTCATACAGGGATACTATAAAAAAGAGAAACAAAATGCAATAAAATAAACAAAACCAAGATATAACCATTCAAGGTCAATCAAGTTAACAAGATTTTTCTTTTAAATTTGGAAAAATTTATTAAATTAAATGCTATCTAAACTACTAAAAAGGAATTATCCTTTTATAAGGATAATTATATCAAGTCTCATTGACTAACAAAATTAAATAATCTCTAAAAATGGTACCAAAAACTTGTCATGATTTTATTATGCCATCTAATTTTATTAGCTAGGTGATATCATGAAAGCTCATTAATTAAAGTATCTCGTCAATAGAGATCTAAAAGTGCATAGGTCATATAAGTAGTAAAGTAGACTTTTATCTAGATATTGATCTAATAAGAATTATATTGTTAGTTCAGTTATTCAATGATGAGATAACCTATTTTTAGTAATTCATATATTTCAATTGTTATAAAATATTAGATCCATAGTTTATTCATTCAATCTATCTGATAATATTCAAAGTTCTTGACTTAAATTATGTTATACATGAAATGAATGTTGGGGTATTGTGTTATGACTCCATGCCCTACCAGCATACAAGGTAGTTGTCACAATGAGCTTGTCTCAATGATAGTCTCTCATAGTTACCCTTTTGGTACATCACCACCAAAATAACAATTTATCTCTACTCAAGAGTAATTCTGAATCTCATACATTTTAGGAAACTTTATCAACTATCTTTGATAATTACTTCATATGCATACTTTTATTCTCTATCATCATATATCATATAGGCTAAAGATTGAAATGGTAAGTAAGGATTTCTACTTTTAGCTTCATAAGTATCATAGTCGCATAATAATATATATTTTTCTCAAATTTCACTATGAAAACCATACGAGTAAAATAGACTCATAAGGGTTATTACTATCTTATGAGTCACAACATACTCTTCCATATCTTGAGGATTACCTCTCTCTATCCTCCTCTATGGAGAGTGACTCCCACACTAAAGATGAACTTCCTGGGAGAATCCCCTATATAATGTCCATTTCAATCAAGAACTTATTCTTTTGGATTTACATATAAAAGCATTTATACTTTTAGATTCATAATCATACCCATGACAATTAACATATACAAAATTATAATTTTAACATATAGGTTTATCTCATATATCATAGTTAGAAGGACTGTCACTTCCTTCCTATCATATATATGTGTGAGCCTTGTGATTAACCTATCACCATCCATCACAATAATATTATACAAACTTTTCAATAGTAGAAACTCTAGTTCAAGTTCTATTTAATTATCAACCATTAATATTCATAACATAACATAAATAGAATAAATACATTCATTCATTAAAATAACCAAATTCACACCACATGTTTCAAATTACAAAAACCCTAGACTCGTGCTATTTTGATACAAATTTTTGAATTCACCATAGAGAAAGAGGGTTTGAAATCGTGCCCTCTAGATCTTGGAATTAGCATTAAACCTTGCATCCCTTACTTTCGTTTGGAACTTCTAGGGAGTACGAAATTCATCCATAGGGTTTGTTAGTTGTCATAGATTTACTTATTGAGTGAGAGAGAAGAAAAAGAAATGAGAGAGATCTTGAAATTTTTCTATCTTTCACATTTATACTAAGAGATCTTACATTACTCTAAGTAGGAAGTCATGTCTTTCAGAAAAATGTTGTGGTTCTAGTCATCATCTCTTTAGCTTGAGGTCATGACTTTAGAAAACTGACATAGCTCTAGTATGCATCTAAATCTTTCTATAACACAATATCATGGTGTTGAAGATGACCATGACTTCGGATTAATGTATATATAACACAAATTTATAGTGATATGAATTGGTTGTGGTTTCGTGCCTTTGTCATCTTGTCATACATAAAGGACTACAACATTGAGACATGTCTAAGACATGGTGAATGTCTCTTCATATAGTTGTATAGTTGTGGTGTTGTCAAGTAACTATGGCATTAAAATTATCATTCTTGAGTATTATATGGGCATTATACTAAGAAATAGTCATGACAAAGAGAAGGTCTAGCATAAGCTGGTCCTGGCCATGGTGTTAGGAAATGGTTATGGTGTAAAATTTGCTCTTCATATCTATAAAGTATCAATGATGTTGTGGTTTGCTATGACATCAACCTTTTCTTATCTCATATATTATGTTATCATGGTTCAATGAGGATGCCATGACTCTAACATTTAGCTCGAGCATTAAAGTCATAACCATGCCTTTCTTTGAGGATAAGAGTAATGGTCTTAGGGAATGGTCATATTCGAGTAATATTTAATATAACTTTTAGTATTCCAAAAGTTATGGCTTTTAATATTTACCACAGTTTTGGCATGAGTAATTTTGGCTTGGTAATTTTCTATAGTTAAATAAGCATAACTTTGTAAAAAGGTTATTGCTCTGATTTGAGACTATCGAGTCATATTAAAGAAAAGTAATGTCTCTTTGAATTGACCTCAAACTTTAGCACCAATGAGTTACTAGGTTGTTGTAACATAGAATTAATGTTGCATCCATTTAAATTTTATTAGATAAGTATGAATGTGACTCCATAAAAATATCATAGCTTTAAAGAATGTGTCACATAGTAAAATGATTTTATGATATAAGTATGGATGTGACTCCATGAATCTATCTACTTTTATTAATTTCATGACTATTTAACAAAACTCCCCAAGGTACCAAAGTCATGAAATCAACCTATATTATATCTCAATTTTCATGGTTACATATATTATAAACCACCAAAATATACAAGAATATTTAATAGTTTGAACACCAAACTGGAGCCAAGAAAATCTACATTTTAACATGGGTGAATATTATACTTGTTTTAGAAGTAACTTGATGAAGTACCAAATGCAAGGAGTTATATGTTCCAACTATAATTAGCAAACGGTAGTAGAGAATTCATTGATTGAAGATAGTATTATTATGATAATAATGGAGACATAGGAGAAATGATACATGAGAGAATTAAATGGGATAATTGGAAACAACGTTAGATCACACTCATGCAATGATAAAAACTATTAATAATCAAACTCAACAACTTGTATTCAAAATGAAAGAAAAGAATATAAATGGATTTTATAGTGATGCCATGAAAAATTCAAAGTGATGCATGTTCATAATACTGAGGAGTAGTAAAGAAATAGAAACAAAAAATAGAAGTGAAATATAATGGAGAAGTTGATGCATAAAAAAATTTTGTAGTAGACTATTTTGTCACATCCAATGCCTCAACATCCAATGTCACAACACCTAAAGTCACAACATCTAATGTCACAACTCGGCCTAACCTTCCTTCCCAACTTTTTCCATCTTTATTTACTCATGAAGGAGTTGAATTGGAAGAGGAGATATATATATATTTTAGTAACAAATAGAAAGATGATGTGAAAAAAAATGATTATGTAGATAGTACACACTTTCTCCACTTTAAATTTCCTTTTCTATAGTAATTTAGAAATGGAAAACTAGATGAAAAGTTTGATAGATTTCATTAAATTTTTCAAAAAACTAAAAACCAATATGAGTTTCATGGACTCCTGTCTCAAATACTACACTATGTAAAATTTATAAAACATATAATGAGCAATAAGAAAAAATTGGAGACATATGAAATAATGAGTATGATAAAAAATATAGCATAATTATCCAATGAAACTCTAGGGGAAACTCGAAAATATAAGAAATTTTACCAATTCATGCATTATTGGGAGCACACTTTCTTGAAGGCCTTATGTGATCTGGGAGCAAGGGTTAACTTGATGTCATTGTTCATTGTACAAAGGTTGAATCTAGGTGAGATCACACAACTTTGCTTTCTTTACAGATGACCAATAGGTTATTTAAATTTCAGAAAGGAATCATTGAAGATGTGCTAGTCAAGGTCAAGAAATTTATTTTGTCTATTAATTTTGTGGTATTGGACATGAAGATTCATAAGCACCATTGATTTGAGAAAACTATTTTTTGAGAATGGACAAGCATTGATTAACATAAAGAATGAAGAATTCATACTTCATGTGGATGAGAAATAAGTGAAGTTTAATTTTTGTAAAAGCTTACAAATTCTAGATGATGCCCAAAAAAATATTGTCTCGTTCACATGGTTGAAAACTAGAATAATGATTTTAGAATGATGGATGTCATAGATGGTTATTGGCCTAAAGAAATGGAAAAAGTTATAGAGTTTGAAGAATCATTGGAATAAGAAAAATTTATGACATACTTTGAAGAAGACACATGTTATGGTGTTGCTAAATTTCTCAAAGTGATGATAGAAAAGGAGAAGGGAAGATCTATGATGATGTTGTGACCGATATTACTAATGCAGTGACATTTCCATGTCAAGATAATGGAGAAACTAATGTGGGGATTTTTAAAATTATCTAAGTAACACAATTGGAAGAAGTCACACTACTAATTCAAAACGTATCTATGAAAAGTGACGAAGTTGAGATGAAGCTTAATGAAGATCCAAAGGAAAAAGAATCCAAAATAGAAAAATGAGACATTGTACACAAAAGAGACCTAGATTTATATGCTCAAAGAAGTCATGTCATCTAAAAAAGTCACGACTATTATGACCGATTAATAAAGAAGTAAAAATTCATGGCCAAAGCTAAAGGCGACATGACATGGAAGGAACATGATTTAAATAATGATTTCATGGAATTTTCAAAGGCATGAAATAATTATTATAGAGAACACAAGACAATGTAGCTATATTTTCCAAAGCCACTTTTCAAAATCAAGACACAATAATAAGAGATAGTACAAAATGATGCCACAAATTATGATAAAGTCATAACACCTGAAGAAGTAGATCCAAAAATATAGACAACTCTAAATGGATTAGTCCTAAAAAAACTATTGAGTCATTAATGATATATGTTTCTGGGGATTGATGAGACAAATGCCAATTATCATACTGGTATCCTTGACTAAAGAAATGGAGGAAGTGATGGTGAAGAAGATATGATAGTATATCAAGAGAATAGCATGGTCACTCAAAGATATAAAGGGAATTAGTCCTTCGATATGCATGCACAAGATTTTGATAAAAGATGGTCCAAGGGCGATAGTGGAATATTAGAGAAGACTAAGCCAAATGATGAAACATGTGGTAAAAGCATATAATGTAAAATGGTTGAAAGCAAAGATAATATATGATCAATCAGATAGCTCATAGGTTAGTCTAATTCATGTAGTTGCCAAAAAAAAAGGATTGACAGTGGTGAAAAGATAGAGTGAGGAAGAAATCTCTACATGTATGACCATCGATTGTGTGTATGTGTGAATATTATTTTTTGGATGAGTCTTTAAGGTACAGCCAAATATGTAGCACTACATATAATCAAAAAAAAAAATTTTTACTTGCCCTATGTGACTTTTGCATTTTGTGGGATGCCATTTAGGTATATGAATATCATCTTAGCTGATCTTAATAAATAAATTATAGTGATATTTATTAATAATTTTCTTATTTATGAAGATTCTTTTGAAGGATATTTTAGAAAACGTGAAAGTGTTGTTAAATATGAAGTAAAGAAAGGAAAGTTGTTCTTAAATAGGAGAAGTATCATTTTATGATGAAAAGATGAATTGTGCTGGAGCATTTAAGTGTATGCTAAATGATTGGAGGTGGACAATGCAAAGGTAACAATAATCAAAACATTACCTCCTTCAACAACTATAAAGGGTGTGCACAGTTTACTTAAACACATTGGATACTATAAGAGATTCATCAATGACCTCTCAACAACAACAAAGCCATTATGAAATCTTTTGGAAAAAGAAGTAGTCTTCAATTTTGATAAAAAAATGTTGATAGTCAGTCCAATATTGACAATGCCACATTGGAAAACGTTATTTATTATTATGTGCGATGCAAGTACATAAGTGGTTAGAGTTGTACTAGGATAGAAGTGAGACAAAATCTTCAAAAAAATTTTGTATGCAAGTTGGACCTTGAATGAAGATCATATAAACTATACAGCAACTAATAGAAAGATATACGTCATGGTATTCATTTTTGACAAATTTAGATTATACATCCTTGGAGCAACGATGATAGTTTAAATAGATCATTTAGTCATTCTATACTTAATAGTAAAGAATGAAGCAAATCCAAGACTAATAAGTTGGATACTATTGCTTCAAGAATTTGATATAGAAATAAGATATAAAGAGGATAGTGATAATGTAATAGTCAATCATTTGTCCCATAATGAATCTCATATAAATCAAAGTACAGGTGAAATTTCTAAAGACTTTTGGATGAAAAACTACTATTTTAAAAACATAATTTTCGTGGTATGTAGATTTTTTCAATTATTTGGCATATGATATACTCTCTCCTCTCACTTTCAACAAAAAAAGAATTCCTACAAGATGTGAGAAATTGTCTGTGGGATGACCCATTTTTATTCATAATATACATGGATCATGTGATAATCAAATGTATACCAGACAAAGAACATAATGATATTATACTCATATGTCACTTTTCACCACATATAAAGTATTTTGGGGGTAAAAAAATTCCCCAAAACATATTGTAATTTGGCTTTTTCTCATTGTTATTTAGGATTGCTAAAACATAGTGTAAAGATGTAGCAAATGCCAAAGTCTAGGAGGAACTAAATACCATTATATAATATCCTTGAAGTAAAATTTTTTTATGTTTGAGATATAAATTTCAAAAGGCCATTTCATTCATTTTTAAGAAAGAATTTATATTATTAGCGGTGGATTATGTTACCAAATAGACTGAAATAGTAGTGGCATAGAAAATTGATGCCAAGATAGTAGTTATCTTCCTACACATAATATCATTAAATATTTTGGGACTCCTCGATGTACCATAAGTGATTAAGAAGCTATTTTTACTATAGATTATTGAGTGCTTACTTAGCTAAACATTAAACAAGACACAAAAGAGGACTTCTATATCAACTATAGACCAATGTAAAGCATAGATCTCAAATAGGAAGATCAAAAATATATTATGAAAAAAAGTAAATCCATCAAAAAAAGATTGGTCCCAATGATTGGACAAAGTATTATGAGCATATAGAATAGCATTCAATTGTAAAAGGATGTACTAATGGATGAAAGGTGTAAAAGAAAAGTGAGTTCTTTAGATGAGCGAACTAGAGGAATTAAGAAATGAGGCCTATGATAATGCTAGGATCAAAGAGGATACAATGAAGAAGTGGGATGACAAGATTCTATAATAGAAGGAATTCAAGTTAGTAGAAAAGGTATGAGTCTTCAACTTACATCTCAAACTATTCTTATGAAAGATGTAGTCTCAGTGGCATGAACTATTTACAATCAAAGTAGTGACACCATATGGAGCAATCTCTATGATATCAAATGATGGATTTGAATTTAAGGTGAATAAGAAATGATTAAAACATTATAAAGTAGAATAACATTCAGAACTAAGAAGGAAAAAAGTTAAAGTCATGACAATCTTTTATTATGAGATGGTCAGAAAAATTTGATAACTATGAAGAGCAACTCCAAATTTTTTGTGTAGCTAAAGATGTTAAATGTACCACTGATTGGAAGGCAAACCATGCAATTGTTTCTCACTTGTGTGAATGAAATAAAATTATATGGATCCATTGGTTCATATAAAAAAATCAATAGATTAGAGACCTTTTATCCAATAAAAGAAATCAAGACACTCAATCTCAATAGCAATATTAGATAAAAAGTTGATAATATTGTCAAAACTACTTGGTTTTCTACTACTCATCTTACCAAATAGAACATACATCATAGATCTCTAAGTTATGAGTTTGTATGGTTATTATTGGTTTTTATCATGATTTTTTATACTGAAAATGTGCTTAAATTAAATGACAAATATTTTACAAAAATATGATTTCGATGATTTTTGATGAATAATAGTAAAATTTACTATAAATCAAATATAAAAGAGACTTAATGGAAACTAGAATTGATGTATAGAATAGCAAGATAAAGTTATGATATTTTTAATGTTACCTAATTTTTTATACTAGCATTTACCTATTAAATAGTCATGCTACTCTTTCTAGGCCATGATTCTATAAATAAGTCACAACATTCATTGTATATTATGACTTTACCACCTGGTCACAACATATTTCTGCTATATAATATTGTGGTTTTGTTTGCTACTTAATTTTATTGCTTAGATAATATCTCAAAAGCTCATTAGTGAGGATATCATATTAATAAAAATCTGCTAGTATATAGGCCATACAAGTAGTAAAGAGGACTTTTATCTAGATATCAATATCATAAAGATGATATTAGTAGTTTGGTCAACTAAAAATGAGACAAAACACTTTTATTAGAAAACATATTTAAGAATGTTGATATGACTCTTTGAATCTAGTGTTTTTACACTTGATTCATATGATGTATGTTTAAATTGTCTGATTTATGTCGAGTGATGATGCATAATAAAGGTTAAATTATTGTAGGTTAACCTTTTTTTCTTAATCAAATATAAGATGATTATCACTATTAATACCATCCAAATGATGACTCTTTCATAGCTATCCCCTAGGAACTTTATCATAGAGATAACAAATTATCTTTGTTTGAGATTCATTCACAAGTCTATACCTTTTAGAAAACTTATTAACTACCATTGATGATTGCATCTTATGTAGATTCTTATTCTCTAGCCTTATGTATCATAAAGACAAAGAACTAATCAGGATTATAAGCATTTACACTTTCAACTCTGTGAGTTCCATACTAGTATAATTAATATATACTTCCTTTAAATCTAAACTAGTGAGAATCATATGAGGAAGAGAAACTCAAATGGATAGAACCACACCTTGTGAGTCACCATGAATTCATGCATATCATGTGGATAAACTACCACTATTCTTCATAGTGACGATGTGACTCCCACACTAAATGTGAAATTCTTAAAAGAATATTCTATTAAATATTCATATCAATTAAGAACCTATTCTTCTAAAACATTTATAATAGAGTGATATAAAATCATTCATTTCTTGGGCTTCACGAGTATAATATTTGCATATATCTCAATTTTTAGTTTTAACATATATGTTTGTCTCATACATCATAGATAAAAGTATTGTTATATTTTTTCTACCATATGTATGAGTGAGCCTCATAGTTTACTTGGCACCCTCTTCTAGGATAATAGGCATAATCTCACTAATAGTCAAATCCCTAATTCAACTTATATGTAATCATCATACCCATCAATTTTTAATTTTTATTCTACAACATAAATCAAATACAAAAATTAATCACGAAACCATTTATACCTCATATAAATTAAAATTACACAACCCTAGACCTTAATGTAGACCGACATTGGGAAGCAATTCACAAGGTACAAAAGAAAAAATTTTGTAAAACTTGAATTCTCAATGATAACCCTCTTGAGAATCTATGACATAAACCCTAATATCATGCTATTTTGGTTGATTTTTTTTTTCAAATCTACCATAAAGAGGAGAGATTTGAGAGTTACAGCCCTCAACTTTAAGGTTTAGCCTAACTCTTGCATCCCTTGTTTTCTCATGGATTTTTTAGAGTGTGTTAAAATATACCCATAGGGTTATTTTCTATTGCTTTGTTTTGTTTGGTGTATGGAGAAGTAGAGATTTTTTAAGATTTTTTTTTTCTTCTTTTATACTCTATAATTTTGAATATCTCTAAGTAGAAAGTCACGTCTTTCGAAAGATTCTATGATTTTGACCTTGGTATCTTTAGCTTTAGGTCGTAAATCTAGAAAGTGATCATAGTTTTGGGATGCATTCTAATCTTTATATAACATAAAGTCATGATTCTGGGAATATCAATGACTAATATCATTTGTCTCTATAATACAAAGTTGTAATACTAGAAATAGTCATAGCTTTGGCATTGATCTTGCTTTTACATCAAATAGTCGAGGCACTATAGTACTAGGAATATGATTCTGGGAATATCCATGGAATTGGTCTTAGTCTTTCATCTATGTGAAATGGCTGCAACACTAAGGAATGACTGTAGTACTAGGAATGATCTCTCTTGTGCATCATATTGTAATGGCATTAAGAATGGTTGTGGCTTTTCCTTGGTCTTGCTTGCATATCAAATACCCATGGAACAAGGAATAGTGATGGTGCTGGTAATTATCCTATATATAAAAGTAATGGTAATGCCTTCTATTGAGGGGAAGAGTCATTGTCTTGAGAAGTGGCCACATATGAATAATGTCTCTATAATATCCATTGTTCAAAAGTCATGGCACTTGATAATTGCCATGTCTTTGTCTTTCTAGTAACTTTAGCTTTACAATTTTTTATAGCTTAAAACTCATGATTTTGGGAAAAAATCACAACTCTAACTCAAGAATACACAGCCTTGATCACAACTCTAACTTGGTTACTATTATATAAAAATTAATATCATAGTCATTTAATTATTATAAGATAAGTATGACTATGACTTAATGATTATATCATAACTAAAAAGAATATATTATATAGGTGAAGGATTAAGCTGATAAGGCGGTAGAGGCATGACATACAATAATTATCATAACTAAAGAAGCAGAGTTTTAGCTAAGAATAGATGTCAAAAAAAGTCGATGATCCATAAATCACCAAGTCATAAATACTTCCAAAATATAAATTGATTTCATTGTTATTCATTAAAATCTACAAAAATTCTCAAAGTCATTAAATCATCTAATTATGGCTTATTTATATGTTTACACATTATCCAATTGTACCAAAAAATACTCAAGAATATCTATTAGTTTGAATACTAAATAAACTCTCGCACTAAAACTAATATTAATCCTTAAACAATAATTTCTTTCTCAATAAAAATAAAATTATCCAACATCATCACAAACAAATTCATCTCAATTGATTACAACATCAAAATAAATAAATAAATAAAAAGTACACATCAATGTAATGAGGGAGGTCAGCAATATGATTTCCACTCAATATCATATTACTTAAATATGAAATCTAATCTTTAGTGATTGAATTATGACATTAAAGTAGATGGTCTCTTTGAATCTATCTTACGTATAACTACCCAATCCAATATCTTTACCATAATATCACATAATGCATCTTATCTTTGTCCAAAATAGTTTGGAAAACCTTGAAAGGATCTCATTGAAAAATATGGAACATTTTGATTTGCATTATATTTACCCAATTATTATATCTATTGGTTCTTTAAACATTTAATATCATTTCAATTTGCTTTTTGTCTTTTCACTACAATTTTTTTTAATCTATTGTAATAACCTTGTATAGTATCTAAAATGATTCAGAACTGTCAGTCAATTCTATCTCCATGTGCCTCATCCCCTCTTCCAAATGTTTGTAGATCTTATCTTCAAACTCCTCTTAGTTCATGATAAAGAACAACTCTTTTTGTTTGAGATGTCTCAATCAAATCACATCTTATTTTTTAGATTATTCTACTAATGTTGTTTGTAGGGATTGGAACTCATTTTTCAACTCTTCCTTGTTTTTTTTGGTGTTCTATTATACATTTTTTAAAATGCAAAAAACATCAAAAAAACATGCCTCATTGTGCATTTAGGCAATGCTCAAAAAAGACTTGCTCATCTTCTTGTTTCTACTCCTTTTTATATCTTATATGTCAGCTCTGGAGAATGAAAGTTTTCCCAATTTTTAGTTGGTTATTCAAATTCAAAAATCTACTTTTTCATTTTCTATCTACTTCAATTCTTCTTTTAATGCCTAATAATATAAATGGAGATATTATCAAATACATTGAATCAACTAATTCATCTATGGGGACTCTCTCGATTAGACAAAACAAATTAATCAGATAATATAGACTTAATTGACTAAAAAATCATTCTTAAGGAAACCAAGAATCAATTACTCAAGTATATTTCTAACATCAAAACAATAACCAATAAGGATGACATATGACATGATTGCTCTATTTGGAATGAACACCAAGATATAGACTGTCGATAATAAAAATGAACATATAAAATATAATCGAATTTTACTCACCTCTGTTAGTTCTCTCTACATCAAATATCCATATGCACATTTCGAAATCACCATCCATGTGTCATTTTCATTTTTCAATAAACTAACAATTGCTGGAAAATTAGGTTGTTTGTGGTGTGATTTAAAATATATGCTATATTTGGCTTTTTAGAATTAAAGCAATTCATTTAGTATCTCTCTATCAAAATGCACCCAAAAATCTTTTATGCAGCATGTTTTCCCTCATTTATCCACCAAATTATCTTAGAACTCTTTCACCATGAAAGCATTACCCCACCCAAAATAACAATCAATTCTTCTTCTTTATAATATCACCAAAAGGAGGGATTAATTTATTGAATTTTTTTTTATAAAATTTTTCTTTCATGACAACTGAATCCATCCATCATTACCCTAGTTTTATAACTAAAATTACCAGGGGTGCAATAGCTTCAGGTAGAATTTATTCATTACTAGGTTTATGTTGCTTCCCTTTCAACTTGCAGTTCATTTCTCAAATCATTTTTCTTGAGACTCTTCTCCCTTCCATTATCCAATCAACGTGATTAGTGAATTTAGAGTTGGGTTTTCAAGGCATTGGAAGAGAAATATAATCTTGTTGGAGGATTTCTAAGGTTAGGTATTTATAGTTGTGACCTAATTAGTGAAAGTCACAGCTTTGTGGGTTTGTGGGCTTGTTTTTCTTCCGTTAATTGAAAAGTCATAGTACTATATCAAGCTATTACTTCAAAGTCATGGTACTAGGTCATGGATGTGGCTTTGCCATTTAGTTTCTAATGAAGGTTTTTTTTGTAACACTAAAGATGCAGCACGTGGTATAATGATGGAATTGTTAATAAGCTTATAATAGCATTTTATTTCTATGACACAAAATTCATGAATTTCAAAAACAACCACGACTTTTTCAATAAGCCTTTGATAGACATTTTTATTCTATAACACCAAATTCACAATACTAAAAAAGGTTGTAGCTTTGGGTTTAAAAAATCAAAATCATAGCTAGTTTGAATCTATTATGCTTTTGGGTGGGGTGTTTAAGTATTGTTATGTTAATGTAATTCTTATTTTACAACTAATACAACTTAATTTAACAAAAAAAACTTTTGAGTTACCTCCCAAGCAGTGCTATATTTAATATTAATAGCTATACCATCAATACTCTTATCTCCTCTATTAGAAATTCCTACTATCAAAGCTAACTTCTCCATATAATTCTTGATCTCTTTCTTTCTTATAATATAGGTACTAGTTGTTGATATTGGAAAAGTAATCATCTCGATGATATCATCTACAAGGATAGTTGGGATGGACACTTCTTTTATATTCACCCTTGCCCTGATATTGTGAAACATCTTGACTTTTTCAAATTCATGTTTCTTATTCTCATCCTCAACTTCCTTCTTATTAGCCACTAAACTTTCATCATTTGCTTCTTCTTCTTCCATAATCAATATTATTAATTTTCTCTTCTAGATTTTCAACCTCAGCTATTTTCATATTAGCCACTAAAACTTCTGCTACATTACTTTTATTATACTCTTCAACTTCTTCAACTTTTTCTATATCAACTAGTAAAACTCTTGAAGCTGAACTTTTTGCAAACATATCCAAGTTTGTGAATTCATTGCTCTCCTTCCTTTATCTCTCTCTCTCTTTTATGCTGATACATTTGCTCTTCTCAAAACATTTAGCAAATAGGTAAGTATATCATAACATAATGATTTGAAGATTAGATGTGAGACATTGAATGTGCTCATATCATAGCTTCTAGATTACAAATCTCTATAACTTGTTGTATCCTAATAATAGAGTTGATTCAGGTTACCATGAGGTGTGTGATTGAAATCACTTCTTGGTGAATAATAGGTCTCCCCGTACAAATAGTTTGGGGTGTTCTCATGCATTCTTGTCTCATTTCTTCCCTAATGATGTTTGTATACATCATTCTTTTTATTTAACTCTATAAGAAATGTTTCAAGGCTTTCCTCTAATGGTTGCCTATACATTATCTTTTGATTTGTGGTCTAAAAAATAAAAATAAAATAAAAGAAAATAAAATGACAAAATACAACAATTCCATATTCCAAACAAGATAATAAGATAAGCTATTGGATTTAGGAAAAACTATCAAAATAATACTATCTAAACTACTAATAAAAGTTTATCTTTTCTCAAGGATAAATATATCAACTAATATTGGTTAACTAAACTATATAATTTGCAACAAAGATAGCAAAAGCTTGTTGTGACTTTTTTATGCTGTCTAATTTTATTGGTTAGATAGTATTTCAAAAACTAATTGGCAAAAGTATCTCATTAAAAAAGATTTATAATAATATGAATTATATAAGTAGTAAAAAGAACATTTATCTAGATATCAATCTCATAGGGATTGTATCAATAATTTAGCTAACCACTATTGAGACAACACAATTCTAGTTGTGGAGATATTTAGGAATGTTGATATGACTCTTAGATCCTAGGGGTTTTCTACTTGATTCATATGATACAAATTCAAATAGTTCGATTTATGTTGAGTAAGGATGCAAAAAAAAAGGTTAGATTATTATAAAATAACCCTTTTCACTAATTGAATACAAGATAGTTATCACCGTCAAGCCCATCCTAATGATAATCCCCTCATAGTTATTCCATTAAAACTTTATCAATAAAAGAACAAATCATCTCTGCTTTAGATTCATTCATAATTTCATACCTCTTAAAAAACTAATCTATTATCCTTGATGGTTACTTCGTATATGTATTATTATTCTCTAGGCTTAGGTGTCATAAAGATCAAGAATTGATGTAGTTTAAAAGTATCTATACTTTTGGTTTTATAAATGTTATACTCACACAATTAACATATGCTTCCATCAAATCTTATTGGTATGAACCATATGAGGGAAAGAAACTCAATGGGCTTTTAGTACCTAGTGAGTCACCATACACTCATGTATGTGATATAGATTACCTATCACCATCTTCTATAGTAACGATGCGACTCAGGGGCATTTGTTTTTTTTAGCATAACGCTGAAAAAAGATTAGTTTCAGCATTAAGGCGAAACATATTATATTTTTTTTACACTTTTCACTTAAAATTATTTAAAAAATGCTTAAAATGCTAAGCTATTTTTTTTGGCCTTTTCTATTCAGAAAAAGCTAAACCAAAAAATGCTGGACTGAAAAATGTTAGATCCAGCATTTTTCAAGTTCCCCTTCATAAACAAAAAATCCTCTTTCCCTTAATAGAAATAAAATATTAAAAAATAAATAAATAATGTATTACTTAATGCTATTAAGTACCATTAAGCATTAAGCTACAAAAAGTTCTATTAAATATTAAGTAAAAAAAAACAAACAACCTCTCATTCGCTAAATGTGAAACCCTTAAAAGAATGTTCTATTAAATATCCATATTAATTGAGAACTAATTCTCCTAAAAAATATATAATAGAGTGGTCTATAAATTTATTTGTGCTTTCAACTTCGTGAGGGCCATACTCATAATGATTAGCATACTTTAATTTTGGTTTTTAATAAATTAGTATGTCACATGCATAATACTTGGCAGAGCTATAAATTCATTCCTATAATATGTGTGAGTGAGCTTCATGGTTTACATATTACTATCCACCATGATAATATGCACAAACCCTCTAATATTCAAATCCCTAATTAAAGTTTTATTTAATCACCATATCCATCAATTTTTATTTAATGACATAGATCAAATATAATAATTAATCAAAAAATCCTATGTTACATATATCAAAATTACATAATAGTAAACCTCAATTTATCCTGACATTTGGAAGTTATTTATGAGGTACAAGAAAATAATTTTTATGAAACACAATTTTTCAATGACAACTCTCACGAGAATCTAGGACATAAATGTTAATCTCATGCTATTTTAGTTGATTTTCTTGAATTTGCCCTAGAAAGTGAGGGTTTGAGAGTCACACCCCCAACTCTAGCATTTAGTCTATGTTTTTTCATCCCTTTCTTGATCTTGGATCCATTAGGGAGTGTGAAAATCAACTTATATGATTGTTTGTTGTGATTTTCAACTCTAGAAAGTTTTTTATGATTTCTCTAAATAGAAAGTTATGACTTTCGAAAGATGTTACGGCTTTGGTCTTGGTCTTTAGAGATTGAGGTCATGACAAGAGGTATCAAGTGGGCTAGGTAGCTCAAGCATGGCATGAAGAATAGCTGGACTTAGTCATGTGTAGCTTGACACATCACAGCCCAGAACCATCCCTGGACCTGAGTCATGCCAGCTCAAGGCATGGCTTGTGCAGTGCTGGGCTAGAAGGCTACACCATGCCACATGCTGGGATAAGCATGACTTGCATGTCTAGCTCATTGGCATGGTCCACCAACATGGTAATCAATGATCTAGGACCAAGCCATGGGTCATCTATCACCATGACCTAAGACCATGCCCATACCCTAGACCCATTTATAAAAAACTAGGTGTTTTTTAAGTACCCAAACCTAATTTTCCATGTTGACATGGAAGATTTCCCATTGGGAGAAAGTCCAAAAGGCTAAGGAACTACGTCAAGTGTGGCATAGCATTTGGAAAATGTGCACATGCGCTCGAGCTGACAATGAAAACAATCACTATTACTATCGGGCATGTGTACTAGAGCATCAACTTAAAAAAGATTAATAATCAGATCTTGGCCGTTGGAATGAATTCCAAAGGCTAGGGGCAGAAATTCGATGGTTATTGGATTTATGGCCCTGTATATATTAAAACAAATTGATTTTTTTTAATTATATTCTTTTAATAAAAAAAATTATAATTATAGATTAAATATTTAGATTTTATCATTCTCAGTTTTAAAGTTGCCTCCTTTCCTCTACATTGTGTTCTCCTCTACTATGTGCTCTCCTTTGCTTTATTGTTCCTTTCTCAGTCTCTCTCATTCATATTTTTAAAGTTGAAAACTAGAATGGAATGATTCTTGACCTCTAGTTGTGGTTATGCTAATGCCTAATAGTAGTAGAATCTAGGTATTTTTTTGTTGTTTATAAAAATTAGACTTGCTTAATTATTTTCAAACATAAAAAAATAACAAATGGCTAATAGTAAATATGATGATAATAAAATTAATATTAATTTAGATATGAATAATAATGATAACCCTATGAGAAGGTCCAAGGCCAAACCTATATTTTCTCTCATGACTTCGACCCAAAATCAAATACCTAAAAATAAAAAAAACTAGAGGAACTTCTATAGTTTAGACTCACTTTAACATAGTAAAAAAATTCTTGGGGTATCAATGAAGAATTTGCACAATATATATATTATCAAAAAATATTTACATGTAGAAGTATAGGTAGCATGGGCCACTTAAAGAGGCATGCCAATCAATGCACCAAAAAAATATGGTGCATTAGATCCAAGGCAAATCCAACTAAGAAAGAGCAGTGGAGTGTTTGAAGCTAGATCTAACTTAGCTTCTTTGACCCTATTCATATACTATAATGATTTAGAAACGAAATGTATTGCCAAACTAATTGCGATCATATGTCTTCCAATTAGATTTTTAGAGGATCTTAGTGTTGTCAGTATCATGAAGACCTACTTCTAGCATACATATCAAAGAATTCCTAGGTTCACATGTAGGAATGACATAATTAAATATTATAAGTTATAAAAATAATAAATGATTAATGATTTTAGAAAATATAGTAGAGTAGTCTTTGTGTTGCCTGATCTAGATTAGTCATGATGATGCATCGTTTATATGCCTTACTACCAACCATATTGATTCTACATATTAACTTAATTGAAAAATATTAGGATTTCTTGAGATCTTCCATCTCCATGATGGTCTTGATATATATGAGTGCATGATGAAGATCTTTAGGGAATATGATATTCATAATAGGATATTTAGTATCACATTTAATAATGTATCTTATAATAGAGTCACTATTAGTATGTTTGTTAGGACCATTAAAGATGGACCATTAGGTAAGATTTTTCATGTTAGGTAAATATTTCACATATTAACCTGATAGTATAAGCAATGATGAATGTTATTTCTCTCAGTTTAGAAAAGATAAGAAACTCTAAAATAACTTAGGATACTTAGCAGATAATAAGAGTTTGGTAGGATCTATCTATCTATGAGTCTAAAATAAAAATAAATTCCAAATGGATGTGAAACATAATTGAAATTACACTTAATTAATGTTGGAGTCATGTGATATCTGACTATGTTAATAGTAAGAGTGACAAACTTATTATTGATTACTCTAACTGGGACACAAGAATTTCTTTAATGAAATTCCTAAAAATTTTTTATGATACGATGAACAAATATTTGTCTATGTATATTCCAACTTTTTACATTATACTCAAGTATATATGCAATATTAGTAGCATATTTAGCTAGTTTAGAGGTCACCCTATATTTAGTGTCATGGCCATTTAGATGGAAATCATGTATTTAAAGCACTAGTCTCTCATTTCGTACTTTATTACCTAGCTACCTACATGGATCCTTGGGGGTAGGAGGAGTAGAGAACATTTTGAAATACATATCTACATGCATGCACTAGGGCCACCAACTTGAAAGGTTCAATCATAAAAAACTAATTGACTCATTTACTTTCTAAGACACTAGGTATGGGAGCTATTGTACCTAGGCTTTAAATACAAACTTAGATATAATATTTGGAGATGATAACTTCTCTATTCAGTTAGTGAGAGAGAAATGATAGAGTGGTCCATCTAATAGAAGTAAGCTATCTCAGTACTTAGATATCAATTACTTCTCAATCCTATCATGTAATGATAATAAGAATCTTGATATTTTATTATGGTAAAAATCATATGAAGCCACCTATTTCATGCTATTTATAATGGCGTGGGATCTACTAACTTTTTTAGTATCTTGTGGTGGCCTCATTTTCAGATAGGAGATCAAGACTATGACCAGCTATCATTGAGGCACTTGCTTACATGAAGGACTAAAAAAATTTGTGGTTGAGCATTTAGAATAGAGTGGGACCGAGAGCACAAGGATTGTTGGAAGATGATAATTAATGGGACTTGGAGGATATTAAGGCCATCATTAATATAACCATCATATATTTACATGATGATGATTTGCACACAGACACTGATTCGCATTGAGATTGATTATTATTTGTTGACGTTGTGTTTATTTTATGATTATCATTTTTGTACGATATGATTCGATTTCAATTCTTTGATTATGATTTACAATTGTATTTATTTTCCATTATTATTAATTATTATTTATCATTTTCATTTAAAGTTTATCTCTTGGACCTTGGTTTGAAATAAAATTTATACGTTTCTTATTGCTCTTTCAGTATAATAGTTGCAGTTTATTTATACATTTTTTAGTCTTTTAAGTATACTTGGGATTCATTAACATTATGTCTAAGATATGTTGATTGTTGTACATGTAATTCATTTTTTTCTTTGTTTTATTTATTTTAATTTTTTTTATATTTATATGGTGATTGGTCACCAATTTTTGGTGATGGTGGTGGTGGCCGGTGGTGGTGGCTAGTGGATGGTTCCTATGGTGGCATTACCCACAAAACTAGCATGATCCAGAATTACTATAAATAGTAGGCACAAGTCTGCCTGTAATCATGTCGGCCATGCCGGGCAAAGTAGACTAAAAGTGGTATCATGCCAGGCACGACATACTCTCATGTCGAGTCATACCCTGCATGGAATGGTGGCCTAACTAGGCCACCCAAAAATGGGATGTGCCAACATGGCACAACCCTTTTGACACCTCTAGTCATGACTCTGGAAAGTAGTTGTGGCTTTATGATGAAACCTAATCTTTATATAACATAAAGTCATAATACTTGGAATATATAAGCCTTATGCCTTTTGTCTTTATAATACAAAATCATAGTACTAGGAATGTCCATGATTTTAGCATTAGTCTCTCTTATACATCAAATAGTTGTGATTTTGGGAATGACCTTGACATTGATCTTAGTCTTTCTTCTATGTGAAATGGCCATGATGCATAGGAATGACCAAAATACTAAGAATGGTCCCTTTTATGAATCATATGATCACTTTGCTAAGAATGGATACGATATTATCTTGATCTGTCTTGTATATCAAATGACTATGGTGTGGGGAATGGCTTTAGTGCTGGTAATTAGCTCATACCTAAAAGTCATGGTTTTATCTTCTCTTGATGACAAGAGTCATTTACTTGAAGTGTTGCCATGCCCGAATAATAATCTCTATAATATTCTATGTCCAAAAGATATGGTACTAGATAATTGACACAACTTTAGTCTGAGTAGCTTTAGCTTTGTAACTTTTTATAGCTCAAAAGTCATGACTTTGAAAATAGGTCATGACTCTGACTTGAGAATAAAAAGCTTTAGTAAAGATAAAAAATTATTGTACTATAAATTGGTCCTGAATTTTAGTACTAGTAGGGTATTTGGTTACTATAATATAAAATTAATATCATAGTTATTTAATTATTATGAGCAAAGTATGGTTGTGACTGTATAATAATATCATATCCAAAAATATATATTATACAATTAAAGGATTATTCTAATTAGGTATTAGATTTGTGGCATACAAAGATTTTTATGACTAAATAAAAGAATTTTTGCCAAGAATGGATGTTGAAACTGCTCGATGACCTATAAATCACCAAGTTACTACCTCAAAAAACATATCAATCTGATGACTTTTTATCAAAATCAATCAAAACTCCAAAGTAATGAAATTGATCCAATTATAACCCTTTTTGATACTTACACATCATCTAATAACACCAAAAATATTCAAGAATATTTAGTATTTTGAATATTGAAATATAATATATTTTTGTGGTCATGATATTATTTTTAGACTTGTACCCATATTTGTTCAAGAAATAATTTCTATGTTGTTATCTTTACATCATGGTAGTCAAAGCTTGATCGATATGTGAAGATGTGATATATATTTAGCATTGTAATGTTGTGACATTGTTAAAATTCCAAAACTTATTGTTTAGAGTACAAAAACCATAATTCATTGGGCAATTTTTTATGTCCAATAAAAATCTACAAGTATATAGGCCATACTAGTAATATAGGAGACATGCGTCAAGATATCGATCTCACAAGAATTATATGAGTAGTTTGAAAAATCAATAGTAATTAACTATTGCTTAAGTTGAGAAGATAAACTTGGGTTTCAAATATATACTTCAACTCTATGGTTGGATAACTTTGTTATGAATGATGAATTTTTCTTTAGTATTGTGCAATATCATATTTGATTATTGAACAAAGCATAGAATGATGTGGATTTCTCCTTTCCCTCCTTAGCATACAAGGTGGTTATCAACCATGTGGATAAAGTCATGACATGAAAATATGTTACGACTTAAAGAAATGCACTTTGAAGTCATAAAGTTGCGATATCAAAAAATATTATGGCATTAATTCACTTAGCAAAATGTGATTTTGGTTCTATAATGCTTATGACAAGGTGCAGAAAACATTTCATGGTTTTACATATAAATCAAGCATATGCTACAGTGATGTGAAAAATATATCATGACTAGAAATGTGCTTAGAGAAAAATGGTTGTGACCATGAGAAATATGTTGCATAGCATAAATATATGGTAATCATGTAGTAGAAGCATGGTGTGCAATGAATATTATGACTTATAAAGTCATGGCCAATAAATGCTTCCAAGAAAGGTAAGTATTAGCATATAAAATATTATGGCATTGAAATGTAATGTTTTTTTTACTCGCTTGCACTACATTTCTACTTTCAACCAAGTTCATTATTTATCCCTAATTTATGGTTGATTTCACCAATATATACATATAAAAAATATCAAAAACATAATTTTGTGAAATATTCATCTTTAAAGCACTATTCTCATACAAACACATGATGAAAAAAGCAAAAAATAATTATAAGAACTTAGTACTTTGAGTGTTGAACAAACACACACACTTAAATATTTGTTTATCCTTGAGCAAAGAATTTCTCTATTTTTTGAAGCTTGTGTCTATTAACAAGAGGTGGATGAAAAAATCAATAAATAGTACACAATGCATTATGGTGGAGAAGAAGATTGATAGTTTGGACGATTCCATGTATCAAACTTATTTAGTAGAACTTAGTATCTATGCAAGTTACATATTCTTCTAGTTTGTGTTGCAAATCTCCAAATTATATAACTTTTGTCATTAAAGTTCATGCAAACTACAATCAATTCATCTCTGTTCTTTATCATTCATTTTTATTCCTTAGAGACAAATTAGTAGAGTGTGTCATAGGTTTCAGCTCTTTCCATCACATCCATCTCTATGCTTTTCATCAAGTCCTCCAAGGTCTTAATAACTCTTCCT
Organism: Sapria himalayana; assembly: GCA_029783825.1. Taxonomy (NCBI): domain Eukaryota; kingdom Viridiplantae; phylum Streptophyta; class Magnoliopsida; order Malpighiales; family Rafflesiaceae; genus Sapria; species Sapria himalayana. The sequence continues at coordinate 50,756 of JAREIK010011200.1, forward strand.
TCAAACTTCTCTTGGGTGGGCATGAAGAGACATTCATATTTATTGAGATACATTCTTTATAATGCTTTTTACTACTCTACTTTCACTTGTATTCTCCATCCTTATTCTTCACATAATTTTCTCACTAGTTTTCCATGCTTTCTAACTCTACTGCCAATGAACTATGCATCTTCATCAACTCTACCTTCAGTTATTTCCCTTTTATTATCCTCAAATTTCATGTTATTTAATAGGGTAATAATTTCTTCCAAGTCATATTTCCCTTTTTTTATAGTCACCCTTGGGGGTGATTCGTTCTATGAATTCTATCTAAATCTTTTACTTTTCTCCTTTTTTAGCTTATGGGAAGGATGACACTTATTTCCCAACATTAGTTGATTTTTCCCCTTCAAGAATCAGCTTCTTCTTCTTATCTCCCGAAAGTCATCTTTTCATACAAGCCTATATCAAGTGAGACATTCATTAGCAAAATTTATCTCTATCTTTGAATATTAGGAATCCTCCAACACAACATAACATTGTAAGAAGGTAGGGGTAATATATCTCTCAAATTTTAATAGCATTCATCTTGTAAACTTAATCATAAAATAACAAGATTGTTTAGTCTTGATTTATGGTAGAGATGGAGAGTAGGCTCCAAGACTGAACACAAAAAATAAAGTCAACATTTGCCATCTTCATTCATCTTCTCCTAAGTATATGTCCATAAGAACTCTTGATTGATCATTTCCATTTTTCCCTAGTCATTCTTCAATGCTTTGTTGATTATTTTGTAATCAAGCTATATTTTTAGGGTTTTAAAGGTTGTACTATTCAAAACTCGTATCAATCCCAAGATTTAATTGGTAAACTCCATATTACAACTCACTCAAACTCCTTGTACATAATATTAGTTTTGCATATCTTTGAGATTAGAGTAGAACACCCACAAGATAGTCGCATTATCTCTTTCAAAGAATCAGCACAATTTATTTCAATACCTCTTCTTGATTATCAACTTGAAAGGCATGATTGTTTTTCTTAAACCTTCCCCCATGAGATGTTTCTTTGCTAGGGTAGTGATCATCCATTTCCTACTCTTCTCCATGAAAAATATAGAATTGGGGGATGGAAAGTGAGTGGAATTAATGATAAGGTGTTCGACACTCCATGTACCAACTTTTTTGGCTAGTTTGGAATCTATTTATTAGTATATTTTTATGTATTTGTACTTTTGATGAAGATATTTCACTAATTTAAGTTTTTTGTGATTTTGATGAATGCTAGTGAAATCATAATAATTTGGGTAGAAATTGATAGACTTGATGTAGTGAAGACTTGGAGGATAGAGAGAAATAATGAAGATTAATAATGTTTCTCATATCATAACTTGATGTAGTGATGCCTTGAGAAGTTAAGTCATTTCTTCTTGATGATAACTTTACAAAACTAGTCATGATATTCTCTGTATGTCATGACTCTATCACTGAGTTGACATAATTATTCATTATGTAACATAGTCTTCATAGCCATATATTTTTTTAGAGTAGCGCCCATATTCTCTCTAAACTATTTAATAGCCACAATATTATTTTCATATCATTGCAACCTAATACCCCCCTGATACACATAGTAATGGCAAATTACAGTACCATGACTTATTTGTTATAAAGAAAAAAACATGTATTTTGAGTAGTGATATTATTTTCCACCATGACATTTAGTTTAAAAGAGAATTTACTCAGGATGTAGCCTTTTTTAGTATCATAACTTTGTGCTCTAGATAGAAATCACCATATTTATGGCCATTCCTACTACCATATATTTGGATTACAAAGAAGTAAATATATCAGTTATAATCATTCCCAATGCAGTGATATTTTATTCTAGAGACAAATTGTCTCAATCATGACCCTTCTTAGTGTTGTGACTTTGGTACTCAAAGAAGATTCGATGAGACATAAAATCACAACCTCAAGCTAGCATTGAAACTTCCAAATAAAAGTATCATATAGATGCCCCAAAGCATTTTAGTAAAACTTAGAAGAAAAACTAAAGAAGAGAGAGAGGGGGATTGAATTTTAAGCAAAAAGACACTACAAATCCTAGGAAGAGTAATTCCAACCCCCATTTATGAGTAAATTCAAGGCGAACATGTTAATATTTTATTGAGTTTTAGGTCTTCATGCTTAGATTCACATTTGTGTTTGCATTAGGAACCCATGATTTGCATAAGATGCCTCTCAACATATCTCATGTTAAATCTTCTATAATATTAGACTAAATTGATATCTTGCTATGTACGTGTAAGTGATGGATATGTTATTTTTATATATTGAATGTTTGTTTTAATGTTGTGTTATTGATTGTTGATGGATATGGATATGATATAGAACTAAGATTTAGGTTTTTAACTATATCATAAATATATGTGTGTTGCCCATGGCTAGGGGTGTTCACCCTACCCTACGGTTAAGAAAATATAGTCTTCCACCTTCCTACCCGAAACTTTGCAAAAGAAATTTTTTTACCCTATCCTACCCAAAAGGAAGTAGCATTCCTACCCGAAATACTACATGATTAATCGGGTAGGAAGTTGGGTAAACAATTTATCTATTTGTAGCTTTAAATTTTTTAAATATTTTTAAAAGTTAATTAAATAACATGCACTAATACTGTATCAAATTAATAACACAATAAATTAATAACACTAATATCTAAAATAATTACAACAACAATTATAATTATTTTAACCATCAATCCACCATAGTCCATAATTGTTACAAAAACAAATCCATCATAATAGTTACACAAATACAATCCACTATAATTGTTACAAAAACACAAATGTCAAATACATTAAACTCATAATTCATAACTAATAAACTTCTTTGCTTGTGGTAGTTCACCATGGTCCAATCCACAAATCAAGTAGCCTATAGCCCTACACAAAAAACAATCAACATTTTACTAACTCAGACATCTACAAAAATAAAAAATACTCTTATAATTACTAAAAAATATAAAAAGGAAGTTAAATAATATCTTTTTTGCTAGTGTTATTCAACTCTATTCACTAGAGATAAGTTGAAATTGTCTCTGATTCTCTAAGTTTGTCATAATTTCTAAGAAAGAGTGGAAAAAATTAGATATGGAGAATTCATCAAACATCAATAAATAATGAAAACATAATAATAAAAGTATACAAACCCAAATCTAGTTTATAGCTTTCTGAATCCTCCAAAATATCTTCAAAGTCATTAGCAATGGATGATGATTGAAGCCAATTTTGTGCACATATGAGACCCTCAACTATTTTGGGTGCCAGACAACTTCGAAATGGATCTAAAATATGACCCCTAGTGCTAAGAGTCAATTCTAATGCCACTATAGAAATACGAATTATTAACACATCATGAGCTATTTTGGTAAGGATTGATAATTTAGAAGAATTAATCTTCCACCAATTCAAAAGATCAAATTGATTCTAAGAAATTCAACATCCTCCATCAAATATCGGTTTAACTCTGATTTGTTGTCCACAATACCTTTCTCAGCTCTATACTTGTGGTAACTGGTACCTATTCATGAAATTTGAAGGTACTTGATCTTGAACAGACATATTAACCGAAGACACATTTTTCTCATGGTCAACACTTAACCCCACTTCACACCCCACACTAAATCAAGTGTATTATTGGCATACTCAGTCAATGGCCTTTTTGATATTTTCAACCAGTTGAACCTTAACTACTTCATCCTCAGTTTTATAATTTTCATTGAGCCAAAATTCTAATGCATCCAATTTATATCGTGGGTAAAGCACAATAGCAACAAATAAAATCAAATTAATATTATCTAAATGACCCCAATACTTATCATACTTACTTTTTATTCTCATATCCATGGTACTCAAAAGATAATCATCATCTTCACAATAACCTTGCAAATGATCATACACAGGTAAAAGTTCTTGAAAAAACAAATTAGATGTGGTGTAAAATGATCTAGAAATGCACAAAGTGACCTCATAAATGGTCAACACTTAACCCCACTTCACACCCCACACTAAATCAAGTGTATTATTGGCATACTCAGTCAATGGCCTTTTTGATATTTTCAACCAGTTGAACCTTAACTACTTCATCCTCAGTTTTATAATTTTCATTGAGCCAAAATTCTAATGCATCCAATTTATATCGTGGGTAAAGCACAATAGCAACAAATAAAATCAAATTAATATTATCTAAATGACCCCAATACTTATCATACTTACTTTTTATTCTCATAGCCATGGTACTCAAAAGATAATCATCATCTTCACAATAACCTTGCAAATGATCATACACAGGTAAAAGTTCTTGAAAAAACAAATTAGATGTGGTGTAAAATGATCTAGAAATGCACAAAGTGACCTCATAAAAAAGTTTCAAAAACTTCTTAAATACACGAACAATATCCCAATCATCAAATATAGGTGGCCGTAAACCACCACTCCCCTTACTCAATTGACTTACAAATTGCCCATTATCTTTTTGCAACAAATTAAATGCACCTTGGTATTGTTCTGAAACTTTAAGCATCAAATATGTAAAGTTCCATCTAGCTTGTTGGAACATCAAGGCAAAGAAGACCCTTTTCACCAATTTTTTTCCTATCAACACACGACTTAAACTTGTCAAGCCTTGAAGGAGAAGGTTTCACAAATTTAACAGTATTTCGTACCTTCAAAAATGATGTGTTCACTTCCTTCAAACTCTCTATGACAATTAGATTCAAAATGTGTCCAAAACACCTAATATGCATAAATTCATTTTCTAAGATAGTGTTTTTTCCATCCTTAGATTGCCTCTATAAATAATCAAGAGTACCATCATTAGAAATAGAATTATCCACTGTAATAGTAAATATGCTATCTATCCTCACTCAAGTATGCATGCTTCGATTTTCCTTTCAATTGTCACACCCTTATGATTAGGAACTTTGAGAAAATTGATTATTCGTTTGTGTACCTTCCAATCTTTATCAATGAAATGTGTAGTTAAAGACATTTAAGTTAAATTTTGAATAGACATCCATGTATTAGTAGTAAGGTAAACCCTTTGACTAGATGAGACAAACGTATACTTTAATTTTTTTTCTCCATCATATATAATTTCAAACAATTCCTCATCATTGTGATATGAGAAGGTATACAAAATCTAGGTTCAACAATTCTCATCAACTCTTTAAATCATTGTCTTTCAACAAAGAAAAATGGTAATTCATCTACTATAATCATAGTAGCAATTGCTTCCATAATTTTCTTTTCATTGAATTTAGAAACTCTAAAGTTAATAATAACACCATCTCCATCTTTTTTGAATGCATCAATTAACTTTAACTGAGATATTTCATTCTTATTCTCACTCACCAAATAGGATTTACAACAATCTAAATGATAAAGTAAAGATGAAGTATCAATTTTTATTGCATGATAATTATAAATCTTACTATAATGCTGACATTTAGCTTCATCTGTAGCTTTAATCTTTTAAAAATGCTCCTAAACTCTAGATCATTTTTTTAATATTATTCCTCACACAACGTCATCAATAACTTGGATGTTACTGTTAGAATCAGCTTGAACAGATAATTGTTGAGTAATTTCATCCATAAATAAATTATCTATGGACAATACACATCATCCCAATAAGAAACAATATAAACTTATCAAAAAATAAATAATCCACTAAACTTATCAAAATAAACTTATCAAGAAATAAAAAGAATCAATGTAATATTAGCGCATAGTAAAATATACTTTAGAAACTATGTTGTAAATGATATCTAAGATGTCAAAGATGTCAAATATCTAAGATTATAAGAATAATTGAGTTAATAATCTAGAATATTATAGTTATATCACTAATTGTTATTGTTTATCTTTTCACTTAGTTTATGCTATCTAATAAGTGAGTGATAATTTATTGCTACGGAATGCAAACTATGTATAAATGCATTACTCATTAGGTAAATATGAATTAATTGAATTATAACACATATGCACTACCAAGAGAGCATTCTCAACAAAAAAATAATAAACTTTCATCCATACCACAGCCATCAGCATACATGACTGGAAAACCTAAATCAATTGATTTTCTCTATATTCAAGTAGTTATCTCCATGCAAAGAACCATATGCGATATGAAATCAAAACCAGACTAATTGATCAAGAAATTGCAAAACCTAACTAAAAATCATGATTAAAAATTCAAAATAGTTAAATAGCTTACCATATAACTGCTCTATTTTCTACTAACCGAGAACATAAATGACTGATCTTAATCAATATGATTTCCTACCAATGTACTTGGGTATGACTAGAAAATCAACAAAATGTAGTTGGGGAACAAAAATTTAAAAACAACCTAACATAGCGCAACAATGACAAAAAAACAAGGGTAAGCCGTAAGCGGTAGTCAGGCATGCAGCAAGTGCGGTGCATGGTTCTGTCTTGTTGAGCAAAATCACTTCACGGTGTAGTCGAAACTCAAAATTTGGTAGTCAGTAGTTCACACTTCACAATGCAGTCGGCAGTCAGCAATTCGCACTTCCCAGTGTAGTCGGTAGTCAGAGTCAGCAGTTTGCACTTCATAGTGTAATCGGTAGTCAAAGTCGGCAGTTCGCACTTCATAGTGCAATCAATAGTTGGAATCGGCAGTTCACATTTTGCAAGTTAGTTGGCAATTAGAAGTCAGAAGTCAACAGTCAGTAGTCAACAGTCGAATTAGCAGTTCACACTTCACAAGCTTCACTCTTCAGCATTCAACCCATTCAGAGTCATATTAGGGTTTGGGTTTGTGTTTAGTACTATAAATTATAATAATATATATATATATATTTTATTATGTCGGTAGGGTAGGGTAAGCATATGGAAATGGATTCTTCTTCTATATTCCTACTCCATTTAATGTGGAAGACTACAAACTTTTCCACATTCCTACCTGATTTTTGTGGTTAACTGCTCAGTCGGGTAGGGTAGGGTCGGGTGGGGTAGGAACTTGCAGCCAGTTAGAAATTTGAACACCCCTACCCATGGCGGATGGTTATAGGTATGCCATGAGACATACTCACATATTATGATAACAAGGAAGTGGTAATCCTTCTAATCTTAACACTTGACATAAATCTACATATGAAAACTTTAATTTGAAGTAAGTTTAATCATCACCAGTATGGAACTCAATGTTGAACACACACACATATTTATGATCAATCCATTCTGCATTTTCCAAAAAAAATAAACTTGAGTAAAGTAGGGATTAAACAAAACATCTAATCTAATAGTTTGCACCATAATGTGGGAGTTAATTGTTGGCTATGGTAGATAGTGATAGATATAACTCATGTGGCACACACAAGTAAAGGTGACCCATATGGTGGTGCCAGACTCGTGAGTCAAATTTTGTTGTATATTTTATATATGTGAGATTCATAAAAAGAATATGTTAATTATTATGTATGATACTTATGAAGTTGAAGACAAAAATGTAATTATTAATATTATTTTGTTTCTTTAAGATATTGGTGGAAGGAGGATATGAGTTGCATATTCAAAAAATTATTATTGGTAGTTAATGAAGTTACTAAAAGGAGTAAATGTATAGAAGATTCAAGATCAGAAGGAATGTTAGTTCTTTCCTATTTTTATGTGTGAGTGTGCTTCATGGCTTGTCTATCACCATTTACTATGATAACTACACAAATCCACCAAAACTAAAATCATAATTTTATTTCTATATAAACACTATATTCATTAATATCTAAACTATAATAAAATCCAAACATAAAAATTCATTAATTATGCATCAATCACACAAAATAAAATATATCAACCTTAGATCTCAATTTTGCTTGATATTTTGAAGAATTTTATATGAGATAATTCAAAATAGATCTAATGGAATTTTGAGCACCTAATGATAGCTGTTAAGAGTATCTAGGAATTAAATTTTAAACCAACCATTCTCATTTGTGTGCCTTAGATTTGACCCTATGTGAGAGTTGAGATTCATGCTTCCTTAGGGTTTATACTTGTACTTTGTGTCACTTTTTTGCTCTTGGGTCTTTCATAGGTTTGGGCAAACTTGTACCTAGCTTTTCATCATTTTATCATACCCTCGAATTCATTTTATTTTTCCCTCATTATATATTTTTATACTCGAATGGCTTGGTGTACTTTTTAAGAGGGAAGTTGTGGAACTGAGGAATGTCATGGCTTTGACTTTTTGTATCTGTAACAAAAAAGTCACATTTACTAGAAATGAGCCATAGCTTTTGTCTATTTCTTGCTTTAGATTGTTGTAGCTCTAGGGATGGTCATGACTATGCATTTCATCTTTGTAACACAAAGTCATAGAACTGGGAATGTCTTTGGCTTGTGTATTTCATCTCTATAATCTAAAGTTGTTCTGTTGAGATTGAGCCATAGCTTTGATCATTTCTCAAGAGAAAAAGCATGACACTAAAAAATTGACATAAATTTTTCCTTAGTCTTGGTATCTCTATAATGAGAAAGCTATGGCACTAAAAGACACTACTACTTATAGCACTATTAGGGTACTTGGCTACTATGACAAAATTAGTATCACAACCATAAAAAATATCATGAGCTAGTTTAGCTTCAACTTTAAGAATGTTTCACAGCCAAAAATAATATGTTACATAATTAAATAATAATGTCAACAATGTGGTAGAGCCATAGTATATAAAGATTATCATGACTATTTATGTAGAGCTTCAAAAGAATTTATGCTAGATTTAGCATATAATCTCAATGAGGTATACCAAAGTTATAACACAAGAAATATTATGACTTTGCATGATTATTCACTCTCCTACTCAAAAAATCTACCAAGTCCAAAATTTCATACAAAAAGTATCCAATTTCATTACTATTTGTCATTATCCATCAAAATTTTAATTTAGTGAAATGATTCTATTTAAAGTTATTTTCTATAGAAACACATCATACATAATCACCAAAAATACTAGTAATATTTGGTATTTGGCATACCAAACAAATTCTCAAACTAAATTAATTGCTCATCCTTAGCAATTACTTTCCCTCCATAAAAAATATTGACTTTCCATCCACCCTACATAAGTATTTACTATGACTAGGTTTGAGTACCATATTATATCTTGATAGTAGAGCTACTTCTTTTTGTAGATATGTAAATGATTCATGATAAGGTTTGAGTTCCACGACTAAATTTGTGAGTGAAAAATTTATTAAAAATAATCTATTTGAGTGAGTACATTTATTTCATCACACCATGAAGAAAAAAAGTTCTTAGGTTATCATCCAAGCAATGCTATGTTTAATGGTAATAGCTAGACCATCAACTAGTTATTACCTACATCAGTGATCAGTTATCCATGCTAGCTTCATTGTATAATTTATTCTTCTTCTTTTCTTATTGAAATTTTTTTAGTATTAAATCATATTTTATACTTTCTTATCAGGCCTTTCTTCATTTCTTTCTCTATCCCAGGATGTCATGACTTTTTCAATCACAAAGGCTTCATCCTTTCTGGATGCCATGACTTGATGGATCATCATGGCTTTTTGTTGGACAATACTTTGAGATTTTTCTTTCTTGATCTCCAAAGTCACGGCGCTTAGGTTTTCCATGGCTTCTTTCTTTAGCATCTATATCTCCAAAGTCATGACACTTGTCAAAGTCATGACTTTTGTTGATGCCTTTTTTTTCTATTTTCATTGGATCTTTTAGTATTATTGTTATAGCTATGTCTTCTTCTATCATTTTATTAGCCACCAGTTGGTATTTTGTCTTTGCCTTCACTACTGGTATGTTCTCTCAATCCTCATCCTCTACATCATTTTTTCCATCCAATTATGAAAAGAATTTAGGCATTTTTATTTCTTTTTCTACCTCTCTTGTGTACTCTTCTATGGATCTTCTAAAGTATGGACTTTAAAGAATACCATGACTTCTTAGCTTCCATTATCCTTAGTCTCAGCTACACTTTCAAACCTTTAAATTTTTTCTTCTATACCATCTTCCTCATCTTCATCAATCTAGGAGTATCCTACTTTCACCTAAAGTCCACATTTTATTATATTGCTCTGCAAAGGAGGTTATCTATCCAAAAATCTATCTCCTCATCATCATAGTGAGAGAGTAGTTGGAGTTGTCTCATCGAGGTTCAATCTTTTTACTATTGACAAAGACATCAAGTTGATGCTCTATCCCAAATCACATTGCACCTTTGGAAAATGAAATAATAATTCAGCAAATGAGATAGTTACTTTCAACTTATGTAAAATATTGAGAAACTTCTCAAACAATTCATCAAATTTTTTCTTTCAAAAATATTGTAGAAAAAAAAAAGGTTTATAAAAAAAATTATTTTTGGAAATATTCTCCATCACATTCATCTTTCTAGTTCTTTAGGTAATCTTCATTTACTTTTCTATTAACTCCTTTTTTACCACTAGAGGGTTTAGCTGGGTATTCTTTTCATTAGGCACCATGGCTTTCAAGAATGACTTAGCACTGAAAGATTTGGCATTCAAAAATACCATGGAACGAGCCATGAATTTTTGGAAAAGTCATGGTACTAGTAGTTTCAGTTCTCTCTATTTCAACATCCTTTATTCGTTGTCCCTCAAGATTTTTGCTACTTTTAAGTATAATTGATAAGCACTTCTTTGGATTTTTCTTAGTATTACTTAGTAGTAAATTGACAATTTTCACTTTTACCAATAGTATCAATTATCTAATGTGATCCTCTATATTCTTCATTATCACATTCATGTGTTCTATCTTCATACCAAATCCTTTTGAAGATCATCTCTTCTTTTCATCTTGATCAATAATTTTTTTTCATTTTATCATTGATGAAAGGCTTTTCTTTAGCCTTTGAATATTGATAATGCGAGTTGAATTCTTATTGAATATTTGTGTTCCATAGAATTATTCCCAAATCATTTAGGACTTATCCCACATTCTACTGCCCATTTCCATATCCTTCATATAAAAACTTTTTGTGATTTCTCATAATCGGATTGTGGTGTGTGGGGATATGAATATTGGGTAGGAACAAATACTCATTGCTTTGTAAACTAATTGGATTCCTCTACTTGATAAATATAGTTGAAATTTACTATTCCTTCTAGTTACAAAATTATGATTTCTCTCATTTTTGTTTGCTTCTCTTTTTGGGCTTCAAAATTTTTAAGAAATACTTCCATATATGCCTCCATTGTAGTAATTATGTCTATCTCAAATACTTGCTGCTTTTCAAAGATAAATGCATTAAGAGTTTGATAGTTATTATTTTCTAACTCTTCAATTAAATAATATACTTTTTCAGATGACTTACTCATAATCAACCCACCTGAGGCCACATCAATGGTGAATCTCATCATGTAGTTTAGCTTTTTATAGAAGGCTTGAGCTTAGAATAGCAACTCAAACCCATCTTGAAGGTATATTCTCAAAAACTTCTTAAAACTAGTCGCAAACATCATATAAACTCTTCAACTCCTCCTGGTAGAATTAGCTTATCACACTATATAACTATGAGTTGAGTTGAGGTAGGAAGAACTTTGTGAGAAAAGCATACACAAGTTCATCCCAACTTTCAATCAAGCCTTAAGGTAAGTACTAGAACTAATTATATACCTTATCTCTCAAATACAATGAGAATAGATGTACCTCATGGCATCTGGACTAAATCAATTCAACCTGAGGGTCTGTTTGATAAAACTGAAAAAATTAAGTGCTGAAAAATAAGTGCTAAAATATTAAGGCTGAATTTTATAAGTATTGAATTTGTATTGAAAAACTATTTGATAAATTACTATTAATTTAATACTGAATATAAATATATTGTTTGATAACTATAAATACTGAATGCTGAAAATGATATATTTTATATATTTACCCTTATTATAATTATATTACATATTATCCAACGAAAATATAATTTCTAACAAAATTCTTTTTTCACTATAATTATTAATTATTAAAAAAATAAAATCCCTAATAACATATCCATAAATAAATCATAAATCCAAAAAAGAAATAAAAATATTTAAAAAATAACTAATAAAATCTTAACTCTTTAAAACTATTCAAATTTTTAATATAAAAACAAAAATTAATGAACAACTAGTTAATTTGCTATTTCCTCTATTAAATTAATCATGAAAGAGGGTTAGGGTTAGAGTTTGTGGTGGCAGAGAAATGAGGAGAAGAAAACAGATTCACAAACTAAGCTATAGCATGAATGAAAAATGAAAAAGAAATAAAAAAAAGGACAAAATGATAATTTTGTAAAAAAAATATTTTGTTGAAAATTTTCAGCCTTCAACATTAAGTAGGTCTCTACTTACTTAAAATTTTCAATGAATTTTCACTTACAATTTTAAATTTTTAGCTCCCAACATTTTTTATCAAATGCACTTAAAATTTCAAATCATTGAAAATTTTAACTTTCAAAGGTTTGAAGATTTTAAGTGCATTACCAAACAGCCCCTAAGTGTATCACATAACTCCAAAAATATAGCAACTTTCCCATTCAGTTACTCTAATATCTTCCTAATGTGCTTATGTTGTTGAACCATCACTTTCATACTCGACTTCAACTCAAAATAATTATCTTTAATAAGTTGCATCCTAATCCAAAGTAGGTTTTCATCATAGTAGGCTGCCAATAGTATTCAAAGGTATTTTGATGGTTAGGTTCTTGAATAGAGTCCCCATCACATTCTTATGTTTCTATATTGCTATTGGTTTTTTTCATATGCTCTTTCTAAATTCTCTATCTCAAGGTTACTCTTCTGGTTCTTTCAATATTTGGTCCATAGGTATTAGCTCTATCCTAGAGTTTCTACTCATAAATATGGTGGTTACAAAGAAAAATTTTAAAAATACATTAAACCAAAAAAAAAACAAAAACTAATATAAGACAAGCATTGCAAATCAAATGAACAAAAATAAGATATTATTATCCAAACTAGTAAAAATAGAACTATTATTCTTTTAAGGATAATTACATAAACTAAAGTCTACTAATCAAACTAAATAATCCTTAACAATGATACCATAAATTAGTTCTGACTTTGTTATTATACCTATTTTTTAGGATTATATAATATCTCAAAAGATCATTAGGTAAGGATATCTTGTCCAACTAATACAATAAGTATATGTGTAATATAAGTAGTAAAGTATACTTTTATTTAGATATTGATTCCATAAAAATTATATTGCCAAATTGATTAACTAATGATAAGTCAATAGCTAATATAGTTGAAAGTATAAAACTAGGCATTTGGTAAGATTCATAGATTATATGGTTGGTCCATTTCATTTTGCATTATGTCCTATCTAAATTGCTTGATTGTTATTATGCTTGGTGATAGAATGAAAGCTAGATTATTATAAAATTATCCTACTACCCTACTAGAATACAAGATGGTTGTCACTACTTTATAAGTCACCTCCATTCATGCATATTTCTTAGCTTACCTATCACTCTCTACAATGACAACACATAACTCACACACTAAAGGTGAAACTTAGAAAAATATTCAATAAAACACACATCAATTGAGGGTCAGTTCATTTAAGATATATTAAATTGATTGGCTTGTAAAAATATTTGTGATTAAATTAGTAAGAAACACATTTGCAAAAATAAACTCATCTCAATGTTGGGTATTGACATAAAAGTTTGTATAACACATCATGATTAGAATGGTTATTATTTCCTACTTACCATTAAGCATAAGTGTACTTTATGACTTATTTATTACCATCCACCATAATAATAAGCACAAACTCACTAATTGTAAAATTATAATTTCAATTATATATATATATATATATAAATCAATCAGTAATCAAACCATAACATGATCCAAACATAAAAATCCATTAATTATGCATCCATCACATGAAATAAAATTCATCAACCCTATACCTAAATTTTGCCTGATATTGGGGAGGAATTTACATGAGACAATTTAAAATACAAATCATGATTTTTTGGTTCCTAATGGTAGCTCTCAAGAGTATATAAGAATATAACTCTAAACTTTTAATTATCATTTATTCTTGTCAATATATCTCCTAGATAGGTTTCAAAATTTATACTACCTAGAGTTTATGTTTTTGCATCATGTTGCCTCTTTCTCATGAATCTTCACTAGGTTTGGGTGGATTTGTGCTCCCCAAACCCTAGCTTTTCATCATTTTCTCGACTTCTTTTTCTATTGCCCTCATTTTGTACTTTTATACTCAAATGGATGGGTGTAATTATTTAAGTGGGAATTTGTGGCAATGGGGAATGCATGGCCTTGGATTTTTTCCTCTGTAACATGATGTTTTGGTTCTAGGAATGAGCCATGGCTTGGTCACTTTCTTGCTTTAGATTATCATTATGTTGGGAATTATTGTGGCTATGCATTTTTTTTCTTTATAACATTAAGTGAAAGTAGAGTGAATGGCCATGACATGCATTTTATCTTTATAACCCAAATTAGAAGTACTGGGAATAAGTTATGGCATTGGTCATTTTTCAAGATTAAGAAGTTATGGCCGTAGAAATAGCTGCAACTCAAGCAAATACTCTCGAGAATTCTTTATAGCCAAAAGGTATTGCATTGGAGAAGCATTATTACTTTTGTGTTAGTCTTGGTAGCTATATAATGATAATATCATAGTGTTAGAGGATGTAATGTTTTTAGTACTAGTGGGATACTTAATTATTATAAAATAAAATTAATATCACAGCTATTACAAACATATTATGAGCTAGTGTAGCTAAAATTCCAAGAAAGTTTTGTAGCCAAAAAGAATATTTTACATATTAAAATGTTTATTTTAGTGACATGACAGAATCATGGTCTATAAAGATTATCACAACTATTTGTATTGAGTTTTGGCCAAAAACAAATGCTAAAACTATCATATAAGCTTAATGAGGTGCAACAAAGTCATAATACAAAGAATATTTTGACTTCATCATATTTCACATAAAAACTAATCAATTTTCATACTTTTTATCATAATCCATCAAAACTACAATCTAGTAAAATGGTTCTATTTTAAGTACTACCCTATAAAAACACATCATGTAAAATTACCAAAAATACTGGTATTATTTGAAATTTTTCATACCAAATAAAGGCAAAGCTAAAGTCCCAAAGATGGGGCATTCGAAGGCTTATGAAGATAAAGTAGGTATACCAAAGAAAGTTGAGACTTATAAAGCAGCCATGACTTTATCTGCTAGAACAATGAAGAAAGTTGGGCAGAAGACAAAGTTGTGACAAATGAGGAACATAAGCTTAAAGAGAAAGTCTTAAATTATTCCAGAGCAATGACTATTATGATCTAGTTAGCATTTCAATAAGCCATGACTTAACAACTAGTCGTAGTGCTACCAAGAGAGATCATAGTCCATGATGCTATGACTTCTTCCAAAGTATCATTGGAAGAATGCCTTAGAAGATTAACTAGTGGATTAATAGAGGCCATATGAGTAATCTCGAAGATGAGATGAAAAGAATAATTATATGGAGAAGTTCAACTAGACTTTTGACTACTAAGATTACAGCACAAATTGGAGTTCCAAAGAAGTTATAGCTACATATATTAAATGAATTACTACTAGAGGTAACCGAAGATTTTTATGCATTTTGATTGAAAAAACTCATACACTACTAATTCTCATATAAATTAACTAATCCTATGATTCCAACCCATAATTCCCAAATAAAATAGTCTACCACGATACTTAAACCCAATCATGGTAATACCTTGAAGATATTTATTTTGTATTGAAAAATAAAGGGAGATTCATTGCTCAGGATTATAAATACTTTTGTGTGTGAGTTTATTTGATACTCCATTTATTGACTTTTTAGGTGATTTAGAGTGTATTTATTGGTATGTTTGCATGTATTCATACTTTTATTGGAGAGATTTAACTAACTTTATGTTTTGAGAAATTATGTTGAATGTTAGTGAATTTATAGATATATGGGTGGAGATTAGTATACTTGGTAGAGAAAAAACTTGAAGAGAAGAGAGGAGTAATGGAGAGTCATGATATTTTGCATATCATAACTTAAGTTTACCTTCCACTATATTACCAAGTAGTTAAGGTATTATTTCTTTGTATGTCATAACTCTACCATCGAGTTTACATAATATTTCTGCTATACAATATAGTCTTTGTGGTCGTGATATTTTTCTAGAGTTGTAATCAAACTATCTATGAAAATTTAATTGTCATAATATTATATTCACATCATAGTTGCCAAGTACCCTTTTAGTATAAGTAGTTGTGGGGGGCTATAATGATGTGATTTATTTATTTTCTAGCATGATCTTTAATTCCAAAGATCATTTATTCTAGTCATGTACTTTTTCAATGTCATGACTTTGTGTTTCACAGAAAAATCACCAAAAGTCATGGATATTCTCACAACCATGACTTTTGATTATAGAGCAAATATATCAATCTTATCTATTCCCAATATCATTAAATTTTATTCTAGTGAAAAATTATATTAGTCATTGTCCTTTCTACTTCAATGATATTATGTTTCATTGGGGAGGTATCTATGTCACTATATTTACTACAACCATGATTTTGGTATTCTGGAAAAGATACATTGAGATATAAAAATTATGACCTCAAGCCATCAACACAACTAGCAATTGAAAGTATCACATGGATGACATAAAGTATTAAATTAACACTTAGAAAAAATACAAGAGAAAAGTGAGAGTGGAATTAGATTTCAATCCAATAACCATTATAAGTCCTAGGCTACACAAATTCAACCCACACTTATGAAGTAGATTTAAGGCAAACATGGTAGCATTTGATTGAGTTTTGTGTTTTGATGGTTAGATTCTTGTTTAGGCTTGTATTGGAAACCCTTAATTCATACGAGATGCCTCTCAATACATCTCGTGCAAAATCTTACTTAATGTAAATTTAAATTAATCTTTATGATTTGGTTATGTTCTTGTAAGTGATAGATATATTATTTTTATATTATTGAATATTTTGGTAAATGTTATATTGTAAGATATTGATGGATATGTAAACATTATAGAATATAGATTTAAGTTTTAGTATATCATAGTTTTATGCATGTCATTATGATAGACAGTGATAGGTATGTCAAGGCACACACATAGTATGGTAAGAAAGAAGTGACATTTCTTATAACCTTGAGCATGGGATAAATTTATGTGCAAAAACTTAAATTGAGGTAAGTCTAATCATTGCAAGCATGATACTCATAAAGTCAAAATTATGAATACGCTTATAACCAATTCATTGTGCATATTCTAGAAGAACTAACCTCAAGTAATATGTATGCTAAGTAGAATATCTAACCTAGGAGTTTCACCATAGTGTGAGAGTCATGTATCGACCATGGTTGATGGTGATAGGTAAGTCATGGGATACACACAAGAGAAGGTGGCCCGTATGAAAGTGACAACCCTATGAGTTAAATTATCTTACAAGGTTTTTATATGTAAGATTCATATGAAGATGTGTTTTATTATCATGAGTATGATATTTATTTGCTAAAAGTACTAATATATTTGTTACTACATTACCTCACATCTTTAAGACATCAGAAATTAGAGAATATAAATGCATATTTAAGCAAACTTCAAAAGTAGTTGTTGGTTTTCCTAAAAGGAGTAAACAAGTAGATAACCCATGAATGGAATAGCATGTTTCTTTGGTGGTAAAGTACTTTGGGAATAACTACGAGGGATAATCCTTGGAAGTGACAGTCCAATGATGACACTACCTTCTATGCCAAGAGGACACTTGGATATTTTTACACTAATCTACCATTTATTCAAACATCAAATAAAACATTGATCAAATACTAGAAATTTATCTTCACACACAAGGAAGTGAGTCAAACCTAGAGTCTAAGTATCTTGTTGAAAACTCAAGTGTATTGACTCAACTCAAGTAGTTGTTAAATTATTTTTGATTACTATAACTATAAACTCAATTCCTATGTTATATATAGACTTATGTCCACTTTACTACATGTATAACTCATATACTCATGAGGACACAACATAGAGTTCACCTTGGATGACTTATCCTTCACCTTTCAAATAGTCTTGCCTTTTTCTCTTCTTCTTCTAAACCAAAAAAAATCAAGGTTTCTTCATTTATTATGGTGTCTAATCACATGATTTAGTCATCACAAAGGATTAGGTCAACTATGGGAGAAGAAAAATAGTTGAGGAATAAAAGTATGATTTGTGATTTTTTATAGAGTTTTGGATAGTAGAAATGCATGCTATTAAAATTAGTTGAGACTTAGTTTGAGCATCACAAAGTAAGACATTATTCATTTTTAGAATGGACATCTTTAGCTTTGGCTAAGACTTCTTCGTTCATTGATTTGATCTTGGTAGTCATGACTTTTTCCAACATCATGACTTTTTTTCAGCATGGCAACATGGCAACCTTAACCTCTTTCATGTTTAATGATTTTTTTGCCTTTTCAACCTCTTTTCCTTTGGATATTCTTTGATATTCATCCTCATTTTTTTTACTTTTTCCAGGCACTAAATAAATGAGTAGTAAAACTTTTTCCACCCGTATTACTTCACCCATTTGAGGAGTCCCCACATTGGTTTTTCCATTATTTTTACATGGAAATGTCATGCCATTAATAATAACAATCACAACACCATAACTTCTTGTCTTCCCTTCAATTTTTATCATGATTTTGAAAAATATTATGACATCATAACATGTGTCTTCTTCAAAGTATTCTATGACTTCTTGTTGCATATATTTTTCTAACTCTACGAATTCTACTATTTCTTCAGGCCAAAAACCATCCAAGAAATTTTATATATGAAATCTACATTCTTGTTTTCGGATATGTAGATGAAGCAATATATTCTCTAGTAATTTTTCTAATCATCAATTGTAATTTTTATTCTTTTAAAAAGTTTGAACTTTACTTGGTATCTGCTAACACAAAGTCAAAATTGTCCCTTATTTATGTCAAACAATTCCTATCAAGTTACTAAAAAGGGTCTTCACCAAATCAATGATACATATGAGACTTCATCTTTCTCCAACATCACAAAGTTAGTAGAGAAGATAAAATTCTTGACTTTGACTAGTACATCCTCTATAATTTCTCTCAGAAACTTGATTAATCTATCAGTCATTAAAGAAGTTAAAGTGAACTCGCTTAGATTTATCCACCATACTATGGACAATGGTATGAAGTTAACACTTGAAATGATACAACTTTTTGAGTCTTGGTATTTTCTTGGTAGTTTTGATTAGATTATTGCACTGTATTTTTTGGTCATGCTCACCATTCCATATGTCTCTAATTTTTTCTTACTTTTTATTATATCTTTCATAAATTTACATAGTGTGATATCTGAGACAAGACTTTTGTAAAGGGCATACTGAATTCCAATTTTCTAAAAATTTTGAGAAATTTGTCAAACTTTTCATTCAACTTTCATTTTTTATATTGCTATGAAAAATCAAGATTAGGATAGAGAAAGCATGAACCATATATATTATCTTTGTTCTTCAGATCAACATTCTAGTTGTGTCTAAGATTCATCTGCATCTCCTCTCCTAATTCCAATTTGTATTCAGTATTTGCTGGTGGGATATGTAGGGTAGGGATGCTAGGTTGAATTGTGATATTGTATATTATGACTTTAGATGTTGCAACATTATTAGTGACAACACAATCTTTTTTATTAGCTTTTCATTGTAATTTTTCTATTTTTTTTTGCCCATATACTTTTTTTTCGCTCCTTAATGTTATGGATATGTATCTTTTTGAATTTGTCTTAGTATTATGTGGCTATTTTTTGATTTTCTTCTCATTCATTATGAGTCATACTTGTCTAATTTGGTTTTCAATCATTTTCATCATCATGCTTATATACTTCACATCAACCTTATTTATATCTATCTCATTCAATTAGATTGTGCATCATGCCTTTTCTTTGTCTCCATAAGTAGCACAAATATGTTATCTTCAAATCATGCCTTCTATGTTACCATTTGGTGGATGTAATTGGAACTTGAACCACCTTACATTTCGTATTTCATCAAATTACTTCCAAAGTTTTTTTGACATTTTCCCATATTTTGTTGAAGATTTTCTTGGTTCTCATATGCTAGATTTCATGATTCCTCCCATTTAAATATGATAATGTGTATTGATTTTGTTGTTGGGTCTAAAAATATACCTTCTATGTTATAGTGCAATGGCTTTTTCCATTTGATAAATCATGTCAAACTTGATCACCTCTTATTATTACAAGGCTACTATTTCTCCCATAATTGAACTTATGCTATGTTGGGCAGCAAACTTACGAAAAAAAGTGTGTTTATCATTTCCTTCAACATTGTAAATAAATCCAACTTTAATATTCTAGCTTTCATCTTTCCACTTGAACTTTTATTTGAAGTTTGGTAATTATTTTTGGGAAGCTCTTCAAACAAAAAATAAGCTTCATTAGGTGACTTGTTTATTATGGAACTACTTGAAGTAGCATCAACTGTATATCTCATCATATAATTTAGCACGTTAAATAATGTTTGAGCTTGGAATGGTATCTCAAGTATTTATTATGGTCATCTATTGAGTGGATCTTTGAATTAGTATCAAATATTATATAATATTTTTTGCTATTCTTGTCAAAATTGATAGATTTCTACCATTAGTTATGGAGTAATTTAAAAATGGAAGAACTTTATTAGAAAAGCTTGTACAAGCTTATCCCAACTCTCAATTGATCTTCTAGATATAATTCAAACTAGCTCCTTACATTATTTCTCAATGAACATTAAAGTAGTCATAATTTGATTATATCAGTACTAACTCCATTCATCATTTAAGTGTCACACAATTCCCAAATGTCATAACATAATTTTTTGGGTCTTATATAAAAAGTCAACCATATAGATGTTGATTTACCATAGCTAAAAGACTTAACTTCAACTCAAAATAATATGCTTGTATAGAATTTATGCTGATCCTAGAGTAGTTATCAATCAATATTAGCTTCCACTAATCTCCAAGAGTTTAGTTGGGAATAAGTTGTTGGAAAACTTATTTGGAACCCCCTTAGTTTTTCTTATTGTTTCCAAAATCTTTTATGATTGATCTCTTAGCTCTCTATTTCAAAAGTTGTCTTCTTGTTTTCTCAATTTATGAGTCCAAAAGTATTGGCTCAGCCCTAGATCTTTGGTGCATGTAAAAGTGGATATAAAACAAAAGAAAAAATAAACAAATACAAAAACAAACTCAAAATGACTATAGATATCAAAACAAATAAAAAACAAAAACTACTTTTTAAAGAAATTGGGTCAACTCAAAGTACCTAACCAAATAAAATTCAATCCTCAATAGTAACACAAAAAACTTTTTATGAATATGCTATGATTCCAAAAACTTGATGATTCTTAATACAACACCAATAACATAATGATTGTGTGTTTATGACAAATAAAAGTATGCAAGCATATGGATCATACAAGTAATACAAAAAACATAAGTATATATATCAAATCCACATGGATTGTTATAACAATTTGATCAAGTAATAGTGAATTAATTAATTACTCATGTTGAGAAGAATATTTAGGTCTTAGATACTTAAACTTAAGGGCTAATTTACTTTTTTGTTTTGATGAAGTTTTATGTTGTATTATGGCAATGTCATACTAGTTTGTTGAATTAAGGGTAGGAGAATGTAAGAGTTTTCATGCCTTGTTAGCATTCAAGAGGTTGTCATCTTTTGGTTGCCATCACCATAGATAAGTTTCTTGGGATTGTCCCTTTAATATACATGTCATGTATCTCAAATCAATATATCTACATGTCCAATTGATGAGCTCACAATCCTACTATTTTTATGTAATACACCAATAGCCCTTGATGATTTCTTTGACTATGCATCTCTATTCTCCAATTATAATTGCCATAAATAACTTATAAAGGTGTTGCCCTAATTATGTACTTATGACTTTGTTAGTATCATACTAACATCAATTAACATATATCACCATAGTAATCTCACCTATGAAAGTCATACAAGAAAAAAAATAATCATAGGGATGTCGCATCCTAATAATTCTTATCACCTTACATATCTTTCATAGTTTACCTATTACTATCTATCACAACCAACACACAACTCATAAGAATTGCTGAAACCCTATGTTAGATGTTATATATAAGCCCATATCATTTTGGGGTGAGTCCTTCTAGAAGATATATAATAAAAAATCATAATCATAATTGTGCTTTCAACTTTGTATGTTTCATACTCACATCAATTAAACTTATATTGACTTTAGATTTTTACACATGGACCCATCGGAAGATGTTGAGAATCACAAGGTTTTTGCTTTCTGGTGACACTCACCTTATGTGTGTATCCCATTATTTATTTTATACTATCCATCATAGCCAGCATGCATAGGTCCATTGATGGTGATACCCTAAATCAATATTCTAAGAAATACTCATAAACATAAACAATGGAAGTATAACAATACCACAATTATTTTATTACAATCTAAATAATGCATGCATAATTATATAAACCTATCCTAAATTTCTAACTAGCTCAACATTCATGATAAATCTATGAGAAGAGATCTAAAAATCAATTTGCCGAATATAGATTCTCCAAGAGTAAATGGCATTAGTATCTAGATTTCAAATCTAGTTCCCAAATCCACATTGTTTATTTACTTGACTTGAAGACTATTCATAATCGGGAGTGAAATTTATGCCATAGCTAGCTCCTTATCTTTTTTGAAGACTTCCAATTCAAAAGTGAATGTTTTAACATTTCATAATTCTAGCTTTTTTATGTTTATGTCTCACCAGTTACTATACCATTTAATGAATTCAATATCACAACACTAGTTAAAAGTTGTAGTATAGAATGCCCTCAAATTACATCTAGAACTTAATATCGTGAAATGTCATGAAAAGATATAATGACTTAGAGAAATGCATTATGGTATCATTAAGTCTCTATATCAAAAAATGTCACTGCATAAAATCACTTAAAAAATACAATTTTGATTTTTTGATGTTTATGTCATGGCTTTAAATATAGATCAAGCATAGACTACCATATAGTGAAAATAATATCTTGGCCAAAAATATGTTTTCATCAAATATGGTTATGGCTCCCAATAATATTGTGTTCATGAGAAATAAATTGAAAAGAAAAAAGTCATGTCAACTAGGTGAAAACAACATACAATGAAAGCTACAACTTATTTATAGAGTCATGACCAAGAAAGACAACCATGACTTCTCAATAGGCTTCTACTAGTATATAAAGTTTCATGACATTTAAAATGTAAAAACCTTTTCATGTTCTTCTATACTTCATATATACTCTTCAACAATTTCATAATTTATTCTCTATTTATAGATGATTTCATTAATATTCATTAAAACTAATCAAAAAATAATTTTGTCAAATATTCATCATTAAAGAACTTTTCTCATACAAACACATCATGAAATAGGCAAATTATGACAATAAAACTCAATACAATGAGTGATGTAGATTTAAAAGATAAGAAGAATTAATAGAAGAAAAAAATTAAGTAAAAGAAGTGGAAGATTAAGATGAAAAGTAGAAAAAGAAAAAGATTTAGAAGAAAATTATGATGAAGAATAGAAAGAAGAAGGATGTGATGTAGAAGAAAAAGAAGAATAAAAAATAGAAGTAAAAAATAATAAAAAAATTAACAAAATATAGAGAAAGAGATGAAGGAATAAAAAGAAGGTGAATAGAAAAATACAAAGCAGAAGAATTAGAAGATGAATCGGAAATGAAAATAAATAAAAAAAACTAGAAGAAGAAAAATAAGATGGAAAAAAGGGTTACTATGATAAAGAAGAAAATTAAGATGGAGAAAAGGATGATAATGATAAAGAAAAATATAAGATGGAGAAAAGGATGATAATGATAAAGAAAAATATAAGATGGAGAAAAGGATGATTACGGTAAAGAAAAAAAAGGAGGTTGAGGAAAAGAAGATGACAAAGAAAAATAAAAAAAAAGTTGAAGAAGAAAAAACAAAATAGAAGAAAGAGGAACAGAAGAAAATAAAGGAGAAGAAGAAATATGAGTAGGATGAGGAGTCAAAGAAAACAAGAAGAATAAGAAGAAAAAATAAAAGAAAGAAAAAAGGTAAGAAAATAAAAGAAGTGAAATAATAAAAAAAAGAAAAAAATGAAAATGAAGACTAGAAAGAGTAAGCAGAATATGAAAAAGAATAAGATGAAAAAGAAGAATAAGAAAATGATAAATTATGATGATGGTGATAAAGAGTAAGAAGATGATGAAGATGAAGAATAAGAATGAGGTGATGATGATGAGAAGGAAGGGTAAAAAGAAGAAAAATAAGATGAAGAAGAATAAGAAGTGGAAGAAGAAGAAGAAGAAAATTAAGAATAAATTGAAAAAGAAGAAGAGGAAGCATACGAATAAAATGATGATGATTATTATTATTATTATGAATAACAAGAAGAAGAATAAGTGGAATAGGAAGAAGAAGAAGAAGAAGGGAGGAGGAGGAAGATGAGGAGGTGGAGGAAGAGGAGGAGGAGGAGGAGGAGGAGAAGGAGGAAGAAGAAGAACAAAGAGGAGGAGATGAAGAAAATAAAGAAGAAGAAAAGGAAGTGGAAGAAAAAAAAGGATGATGATGATGATGAACATGAAGATGATGAAAAAGAAGAAGAAAAACAAGAAGAAGAAGAAGAAGAAGAAGAAGATGATGATGATGATGAATATGAAAAAAAAATGATGAAAAAGAAGATGACTAAGGACATAGAGAAGAAGAATATGATGAATAAAAAGAAAAAGAATAAAAAGAACAAAAAGAAGTAGAATAATAATAATAATAATATGAAGAAAAGGAGGAGGAGAAGAATAAAAAGAAGAAGAAGTGGAAGTGGAAGAACAAGGAAAAGTAAAAGAAGAGAAAGAAAATAAGAAGAACAAAAAAAAGAACAATAATATGTAATAGAAGAAGAAAAGAGGAAGAAAAAGAAGAGGACAAATAAGATGAAGAAGAAAAGGATAAAAAAGAAGAACAAGAACAAGAAAATAATGAAGAAGAAGTACAAGATGAAGAAGAAGAACAATAGAAGTTATATTGCAGGTATAAATGCTGTATATGTTTAACAAGGGACAAGGGGAATAGGGTAGAGAAGTTATATTGTAGTCGTGCTCGTTTTCTTTGTATATTGCAGGTACTGGAGCGTATAAAAGAAGATGGAAGACGGATGAAAAATACTCGGGAATAATGTGAATAACAGGGTCTGAGACACGAGGCGACGAGAGAATAGATGCCGAGCTCAAGAAACGGCCGAGCAATACATGAAATTAAATGAAAAGATGGGCCAAAAAGATGGACCGAAAATAGTTAAATGGAAAGATGGGCCAAAAATTAGATAAACTAGAGCATGCTTATTCTAGTTTAATTTATAAAATGAATAATTGTTTTTTTTTTAATTTTTTAAATTTCAACATGCTAGCTAGTAGGTTTAAGGTTAAGATGGGTGTAAGAGGGCCACAGGTAGATATAGGTTGTAAAAATGATATTCATCCGCCAAAAGAGAGGGTTATTAATAATAAAACAAAATTTTTTTAAAAAAAATTGAGAAAAAGAACAATAGAAAAAAAGTAGAGGAAAAATAAAAAGATAAAAAAGAAGAAAAATAAAATAAGAAGAAAATGAAGAAAAATAAAATAAGAAGAAAAAGAAGAAAAAGAAGAATAGTAAGAAATAGAGGAGGAGGATGATGAAGAGTAAGAAGTAGAGAAAGAAGAAGAAGAGTAAAAAGTAGAGTAAGAAGAAGAAGAGAATGTAGTAGAGGAAGAAGAAAAAGAAGAAGATGATGATGATGGATAAAAATAATAATAAAAGATTAAAAAGAAAAAGGTAGAGGAGGAGAAAGAGGAGGAATGAATAATAAAAAGGAAAAGAAAAAGTATAAGAAAAAGTAGATGAAGAAGTGGCAAAACAAGAATATAAGGTAGATAAAAAAAAGAAGTAGATGTAGAAGAAGATGAGGAGGAGGAAGAAGAGAAGGAAGATAGGATGATATTGATTTAAATAAAGGGAAAGTTGAAGGTGGAAAAAAAATAAAAGTAGAAGAAGAAGGAGAAAAAAAAGATTAAAAAGAAGAAATAGTGGTAGAAGGAGGAGGAAAACAATAAGATAAAGAATAAGAAGCAAAATACAAAGTGATGAAGAATAATAATAATAATAATAATAATAATAATAAGAAAAATGAGAAAAATATGATGATCATCATCATTTTGATGATGATGAAAAAAAAGGGAGAAGGATATGAATATGAAAAAGAATAAGAAGAGGAAAAAGAAGAAAATAAAGAATAAGTGGAAAAAGAAGAGAGTAGGAAGAAGAAGAGTAGGATGAAGAGAAGGAGGGAAAGGAATAAGAAGAATAAGAGGAAGAGTATGAATAAAAGAAATAGAGTAGGAAGAAGAAGTGTAAGAGGAAGAGAAGGTGGGGAAGGAAGAAGAATAAGAAGAGAGAGATAAAAAAGCAATATGCGAATAAAAAGAAAAAGAATTGGAAGAAAAAAAGGATGATGATGATGATAATCATGAAGAAGATATAGAAATATAAGTAGTTGAAAAAAAAATAAGAAATAAAAGAAGTTGATGATGAATATGAAGAAGATGAAGAATAAGAAAATGTATAAGGAAACAAAAAAAATATGATTATTAAGAAAAAAAGAAGAAAAAGAACAAGATACATAAAATGTAAGAAAATAATAATAATAAAAATATGAAGAAAAGGAGGAGTGGAAAAAACTAGAAGAAGATGATTTAAAAGACATAGAAGAAGAATAAGTAGTAACAATAGTAAAAAAAATTTTAGAAGAAGAGAGAAAAAAAGAAGAAGAAGAAAAAAAAATTAGAAGAAAAGAGAAGAAAAAAAGAAGAAGAAAAATAAGACCAAGAATAGAAAGAGGTGGATGAAAAAGAAGAATAAATAAATATTGAAAAAAAATAAGAGGGGGTGGAAAGGGAAGAAGATTGAGGAGGGGGAGTGGGGAGAGAATAAGGATTAATAAGAAGATGATGATTTAGAGAAAGAGGAAGATGGAGGAGGAAAGGACAAGAAGTAATAGAAGAAGAAAATATTAAAAAGAAGTAGAGTAGGAGGAGGACGAAGAGTACGAGAAGGATGAAGAGGGGGATGAGAAGAAGAAGAAGAAGAGGGGGGGTGGGAAGTATAATAAGATAAAGAAGAAGAAGAAGAATAATAATAATAATAATAATAACATAAAAGAAAAGAAACATATGAGAGGAATATGATAGTCATAATGATCATGGTGGTGATGATGATGATTATCATGATGATGTTAATGATCAAAAGGATGAAGAAAAAAAAATAAAAATAAAAAGGGGATGAGTTAGAAGATGTATTGGAACATATGATAGAAAAAAAAGAAAGAAAATTACAAGAAAAATATCTAAAAAAAAGAGGAGACAAAGATTTTGAAGATGATGAAGATAAAGAAAGAGGAAGAGCTAGAGAAAAAGGAGAAGGAAGAGAAAAAGGAGAAGGAAGAGAAAAAGGAGAAGAATAAAAATAAAAATATGAAGAAAAATAAAAAAAATATGAACAAGAAAAGAAAAAATAGAAGAGAAGGAGAAGGAGAAGGAGAAGGAGAAGAAGAAGTAGGAGGAAGAGAAGAAGGAAGAGAAGGAGGAGGAGGAGGAGGAGGAGGAGAAGGATGAGAAGGAGGAGAAGAGGGAGGAGGAAAAGGAGGAGGAGGAGGAGGAACAGGAGGAGGAGGAGAAGGAGGAGAAGGAGAAGGAAGAGAATGAGGAGGAGAAGGAGAAGGAAGAGAATGAGGAGGAGATGGAAAAGGAGAAGAATGAGGAGGAGGAGAAAGAGAAGGAGGAGGAGGGGAAGGAGAAGGTTGAGAAGGAGTAGAAGGAGAAGGAAAAGATGGAGAACGAGAAGGAGGAGAATGAGAAGGAGGACAAGGAGAAGATGAAGAAGAAGAAAGAGGAGAAGGATAAGGAGGAGAAGGAGAAGGAGAAGAAGGAGAAGGAGAAGAAGGAGAAGGAGGAGGAGGAGAAGGAGTAGGAGAAGAATGAGAAGAAAGAGAAGGAGACGGAGGAGGAGGAGAAGGAGAAGCAGGAGAAGAAGAAAGTTGAAAAGGAGTAGGAGGAGAAGGAGACGGTGGAAAAGTAGGAGGAGAATGAGAAGGATGACAAGGAGAAGGATGTGAAGGAGGGGGAGAAGGAGAAGGTGGAGAAGGAGATGGTAGAGAAGGAGAAAGAGTAGAAGGAGAAGGGTGAAAAGGAGAAGTGGAGAAGGAGAAGGAAGAGAATGAGAGGGAGGAGAAGGAAAATGGGGAGAAGGAGGAGGAGAATGAGAATGATGAGAAGGAGGAGAAGAAGGAGGAGAAGAAGGAGGAGAAGGAGAAGGAGGAGAAGGAGGAGGAGAAAGAGAAGGAGGAGAAGGAGATGGAAGAGAAGGAGAAGGAGAAGAATGAGAAGGAAAAGGAGGAGAATGAGAAGGTGGAAAATGAGGAGAAGGAGGAGAAGGTGGAAAATGAGGAGAAGGAGGAGAAGGTGAAAAAGGAAAAAGAGAAAGAGTAGAAGGAGAAGGAGGATAAAGAGTATGAGGAGAAGGTGAAGGAGGAAAAGAAGAAAAAGGAAAATATGAAGGAGAAGGAGAAGGGGAAGAAGAATAAGAAGAAGGAGAAGGAGAAGAAGGAGAAGGAGAAGAAGAATGAGAAAAAGAATTAGAAGAAAAAGGAGAAGAAAAAGGAGAAGAAGAAGGAAATGAAGAAGGAAAAGAAGAAGGAAAAGAAGAAGGAAATGAAGAAGGAAATGAAGAAGGAAATGAAGAAGGAAATGAAGAAGGAAATGAAGAAGGAAATGAAGAAGGAAATGAAGAAGGAGAAGAATAAAAAAAATAAGATGGAGAAGAAGAAGGAGAATGAGAAGAAGAAGGAAAGAGAGAAAAAGAATGAGAAGAAGAAGGAAAAAGAGAAGGAGAAGGAGAAGTAGAATGAAAAGGAGAAAAAGAATGAGACGGAAAAGGACAAATAGAAAAAGAATGAGAAGGAGAAGGAGAAGTAGAAAAAGAAGGAGAAGGAGAAGGAGAAAAAGAAGGAGGAGGATAAAAGAAGGAGAAGGAGAAGGGTAAGAGAAGGAGAAGGGTAAGAGAAGGAGAAGGGTAAGAGAAGGAGAAGAAGGACAAGTAGAATAAGAAGGAGAAGGAGAAGGAAATGGAGAAGGAGAATGAGAAGGAAAAGAAGAAGGTGAAGGTGAAGGAGAAGGTGGAGGAGAAGGAGAAGGTGGAGGAGAAGGAGAAGGTGGAGGAGAAGGAGAAGGTGGAGGAGAAGGAGAAGGTGGAGGAGAAGGAGAAGGTGGAGGAGAAGGAGAAGGTGGAGGAGAAGGAGAAGGTGGAGGAGAAGGAGAAGGTGGAGGAGAAGGAGAAGAAGCAAGAGACGAGTGAGGAGGGGGAGAAGGAAGAGAAGGAGAAGGAGGAGAAGGAGTAAGAGAAAAAGGATAAGGAGAAGAAGGAGGAGGAGGAAAAGGAGAAGGAGGAGGAGAAGTAGGAGAAGAGTAGTAGGGGGAGGAGGAGTAGGAGGAGGAGGAGTAGGAGTAGGAGAAAAATGAGGAGGAGGAGAAGGAGGAGGATAAGGTGGGAGAGGAGGAGGAGAAGTAGGTGAAGGAGAAGGAGGAGGAGAAGAAGGTGTAGAAGAAGGAGGAAGTGGAGAAGGTGGAGGAGAAGAATGAGGAGTAGGAAAAGGAGGAGAAGGAGGAGAAGGAGAAGGAAGAGGAAGAGAAGGAGAAAGAGGAGAAAGGTAAGGAGTAGAAGGACAAGGAGGAGAAGGATAAGGAAGAGAAGGAGGAGGAGGAGAAGGATGAGAATAAGAAGGAGGAGAAAGAGAATGTGAGAAGAAGAAGGAAAAGAATGAGGAATAAAAGGAGAAGGAGAAGGAGGAGAAGGTGATGGAGGAGAAGGAGAAAAAGGAGATTGAAAAGGTGGAGAAGAAGGAGGAGGAGAAAAAAAGGTAAAGGAGGAGGAGGAGGAAAAGGAGGAGGAGGAGGGGGAGGAGAAGGAGGAGAAAGATAAGGAGAAGAAAGATAAGGAGGAGAAGGAGAAAGAGGAGAAGGAGATGGAGGAGAACAGAAGGGGGAGAAGGAGAAGGAGATATAGTAGAATGATGAGGAGAAGGAGAGGGAGGAGAGGGGGAAGGAGGAGAGGGGGAAGGAGGAGAGGGGGAAGGAGGAGAATGAGAAGGATGAGGAGAAGGAGGAGAAGGAGAAGGATGAGGAGAAGGAGGAGAAGGAGAAGGAGAAAGTGGTGAAGGAGAAGGTTGAGAAGGACTAGGAGGATAGAGAGAAGGTGGATAAGGAGACATCAGAGAATGAGGAGGACAAGGAGAAGGTGGAGAAGAAGGAGGAGAAGGATAAAGAGGAGAAGGAGAAGGAGGAGAAGGAGGAGAAGGAGAAGAAGTTAAGGGAAAAAAAGGAGGAGGAGAATGAGGAGAAATAGGAGGAGGAGGAGGAGGAGAAGGAGAGGAGGAGGAGGAGGAGGAGAAGGAGATGGAAGTGAAGGAGAAGGAAAAGAAGGAGAATGAGGAGAAGGAGATTAAGAAAGAGTAGGAGAAGAAGGAGAATGTGGAAAAAAAGATAGCCGAAAAGGAGAAGGAGGAGAATGAGGAGGAGAACGAGAAGGAGGAGAATGAGGAGGAGAAGGAGAATGAAGAGAATGAGGAGGAGAAGGTGAAGGAAGAGAATGAGGAGGAGAAGGAGAAGGAGGAGAATGAGGAGGAGAAGGAGAAGGAGGAGAAGGAGGAGAAGGAGATGGAGAAGGGGGATAAGAAGAATGCTGAAAAGGAGTAGGAGGAGAAGGAGAAGGTGGAGAAGGATAAGGACAAGAATAAGGAGGACAAAGAGAAGATGCAGAAGGATAATGAGAAGAAGGTGAAGGAGGAGACAGAGAAGGAGGAAAAGGAGAAGGAGGATGAAGAAAAAGATAAGGAGCATAAGGAGTTGGAGGAGAAGGAGAAGGAGGAGGAGAAGGAAAAAGAAAAGGAGAAGGAGGAAAATGAGAAAAAGATGAAGGAGAAAGAGGAGTAGGAGAAGAAGAAGAAGGAGAATGAGAAGGATGAGAAGAAGGAGTCGAAGGAGAAGTATTAGAAGGAGAAGGGGGAAAAAAAAGAAGGAAGAGAAGGAGGATAAGGAGAAGTAAAATGCATAGATGGAAAAGGAAGAGAAGGAGAAGGAGGAAAAGAAAAAAAGGAGAAGAAGGAGATGGCGGCGAAGGAGTAGGAGTAGAAAAATAAAGAGGACAAGGAGGAGAAGGAGAACGAGAATGAGCAGAAGGAGGAGGAGAACAAAAGGAGATGGAAGAGTAAAAGAATGAGGAAAAGGAGGAGAAGGAGAACGAGAAGGAGCAGAAGGAGGAGGAGTAAAAGAATGAGGAAAAGGAGGAGAAGGAGAAAAAAGAAGGAGGAGAAGGAAAAAGAGGACAAGAAGGACGAGGATAAAGAGATGAAGGAGAAAGAGAAGGAGAAAAAGAAGTAAGAGAAAAAGGAGGAGAAAGAGAAGGAGGGAAAACATGAGAAGGAGAAGGAGAAAGAGAAGAAGGAGAAGGAGAAGGCGGAGTAGGATGAGAATTAAAAGAAGAAGAAGAAGAAGGAAGAAAAGAAGAAGGAGAAGGAGGAGAAAAGGAGGAGGAGAAAAAGAAGGATGAAAAGAATGTGAAAGAGGAGGAGGAGGAGAATGAGGAGGTGGAGAAGAAGGAGGTGGAGAAGAAGAAGGAGGTGAAGAACAAAAAAGGATAAGAAGGAGTAGGATGATGAGAAGGAGTAGGAGGAGGAGGAGGAGGATGAGAAGAAAAGGAAGAGTTAGTGTGAAATCCTGGGAAAAAAAAAGGAATAAATAACTAACAAAATTTGATTTCTGAAAAAAAAGGACAAAATGGTAATTTTGCAATAAGAGAAAATAACCTGAAAATTTTAGAGCCTTAATGATAAAATAGATATTGTTATTGAATTCGTCTTGGAAAATATAGCTACGATGTCAATTTTCATTAAATTCTGAGAAAATTAGAGTTTGTTATATTTTAGTTAGTTATATAATTATTATAATATATATATTTTTAAAAAAATTTGTTCAACCAAAAGACTGCACCACGTCGTCCACACGTGGTTGTGACTGTGCGGGTGGTCCATCGACTGTGCAAGTGTCAACCTAACAAAATTATTAATATTATTAATTAATGATAATAAATAAATAAATAAATAAATAAGAAAAACGTCAGGAATCCAGAAAATGAAAGAAAGGCTGAAAAAAAAGTTCGACGCTGGACGGAGAGAGACAATACTGAAAAAAAATATCCGTGAATCTTCTTTTAATTATAACAGATTATTTGGAATCGGAACGAAGTAGTCCAAGAACTAAAGTTACTCTACTCGATGAGATCTTCATATTGATATCAAATTTATAAAGTTTTTGTGAAATTTTCTGAAAGATAGCTGTTTTCTCTTATCATAATTTCTTTCTATTTAATGGTCAGAAATGATCATGTTTTATATTTCAATTCAAATTGTTAGAAAATTTATTGGAAATAATTAATTGGTGAAAATTTTCGGTATTTCGGTAATAATTATTAGATCAGGATGAATTAGATTTGGATTATTATAATTGTGTCTGGAACATGGGTTAAATTGGAAATGACAAAATTGCATTTAATATGCACGGGAACATTCCATATACAAGGGTGAGTGGATGATATATATATATATATATATATATATATATATATATATATATATATATATAAAGGTATATGGATGATATTTAGAGAACTCGAATTGGGACAATATCCAGACTGAGTTGTGCAGTATTTTATTTGGTATATGGTTCTTATAGATTGCAAACTCGAATTGGGACAACGTACATGCAAAGTTAAGGTGGTGTTTATTTAAGTAAATCATATTTTATTCGAATAAATGTCCAATATGTTTTTCGGAAGAGGTCCATATTTTTCGGAATAATTCCAAAAAAAATAAATATTTTTATAGATATATATACATATATGCATATATATATCCAGATATATAATATGTCACACTTGGCTTCGGCATGTGTGAGGAAGTCAATGAGACTTAGGAATATGGGCATATAAACATTTCATCCATAATTACATTCATATAAACATTTTACTTGAATGGGTGTTGATCTATATTCATGACATTTTACATGCACTTAGGTAGGGAGTAACTCTGTAGAAGTTTACCCTACTGAGCTTTGCTCACTCCGTTGTGGAACCCCCTTTTTAGGTACGTGTCCAGGACAAATGACAGATCCACAAACGAAATCGCACATGTGAAGGAAAGCTGGTTGTGGCTTAAATAATATGATATGTATTTTCATTCTTCTGCTAAGCAAATAAAATGTAAAACAAAAAAAAATGTATTGTACATTTGATAAAATTTTATTTTATTACACATTATATTGTGTGATGGAATGAATGAGACTCCTTAAGAAATGGGGTGTTAAGATTGGTATTAGAGGTTAGGTATACGATTACCTATAACTCAGAAATTGATACAAGTTTCATAATGTGGTAGTAAAGTTTAGATATATAAATATCTAATACTTAGTAAAAAAACACTAGGGAAAAGAAACATAACCTTAGTGGTTTCGAAAATTAAATGATATTCTCGAAATGAAAAGACTATTATTAGTTGGCATGTGCACTATTAATAGGGAATGAATGTGGTTCTTATATTATTATTTGACTTATGCAGATGGCAAGTAGAGAATGAGGATACCGGGGATGTCCACGAAATGAGGATCAATCCCCAGCCTTCTTTGATCAGCAGGCTCTGATAGAGGCTGTGGGTATTGATGTTGCAAGGGTTGCACAAACTAGTACAACTAGAGGTCAAGAAGGTTAAAGTAACCTCCAAATGTTCAACACACATCATCCTCCAATATTTATGGGGGGAGGAGACCCAATGGCGGCAGATCATTGGTTTCGATAAGTTGATAAAATCTTAGATGCAATGGAAACCACTTCCAATGCTACCACGATCTGGCTAACAACGTTTCAGCTAGAGGGTGAGTCACAAATTTGGTGGGATTGGATCAAGGTCTCGAAAAATATAGAGGCAATGACATGGAAAGAATTCAAAGAACTATTTATGGAAAAATATTTTCCGACTTCAGCTAGACATGCCACGACCCAAGAATTCCTTGAACTCAGACAAGGAAATATGATGATGTTGGACTACATGGCCAAATTCACCGAGTTCGCACATTTTGGGAATATTGTGTGGCTACTAATGTGACTAAGGTTTGAAAATTTGAAGATAGATTAAAATTGTCCATTCGAGGCAAGATTGTGGGATTTCTTATCCAAGATATGGATTCGATGGTTAAGACATCTTTAGTCATCGAGTGGAAGGTTGAGGATGCACGAAATATCTGGAAAATGAGCGGAAGTGCTAGTGCAAAGAGAAAAGACAATCAATATTTTTCTAGAAAGTGGCAGAGAACATTTATCCCACAAAGATTTTATGGACAAGGTCGTGATTATCAAGGCCAAAGCCAAACTGGGAATTCTAGCCAAATTGGATAGAAAAATTTTTTTATATATCATCAGCCTGGACATTGGAAATGGGAGTGTCCACAGAAGCATAAATTCCAGGATTATGAGACATCACAGTCCCAGACATCCGTGGGAAATACACAAACATGGTTTATTCCTCCTTTCTCTAGTACGAGTCTAAGGAATTAGGTGCAATATCGGGGTACTCAACAAATAAATTCTACTTCACAAGCATAGAAAGGAGGCCAAGGCATTGGTCGAGGTCGAGGTGAGAGCTCATAGACCAGGATTTTAAGGACCCAAGAGTGTGTCTATGAAATTACACTACAGATGGAGATGATAGATCAGTCAGTAGTACAAGGTACTTTCTTGTTTTTTCATTTATGGGCAAGAGTTCTATTTGATTCTGGTGCATCACATTTGTTTATTTTTACATCATGTGTGAAAGAATTGTGATTAATAGTTAAAAAACTTGGACAAGTTATTGCATGTGAATTCTCCCTTGGGGTATAGGGTGGAAATTAGTTAGATATGTCAAAATTGTTAGTTAGAAATCTCAGGGATTATATTCATGGCAGATCTTAGAGTCATGGACATGTCGGAATTTGATGTAATTCATGGCATGAATTGGTTAACAACACATCATGTCATTATTGATTGTGATTGTAGAAGAATTATTATCCACACACCAGACATTATATGTTGTATTTCAGGGAAATAAGCTTGATATTTTACCCCATATTATGTATGATTCTAAATGGCATGATTAACTTACGGGTTGGCTGGCATGTCTCACCCTAGAAGATGGCACATTGAAAATGAATCTTCCTCGGATAGTTTGTGAATATGAGAATGTTTTTCCTAATGAATTACCAGGATTACCCCCTCACAGAAATGTGGATTTTTGTATTGAGTTACATCCTGGTACATCATCCATTTCTATGACTCCACACAGGATGACACCGATTGAATTAGAAGAACTCAAGGTCCAGATACAAGATTTGTTGGATAAAGGTTTTATTAGGCCCAGCACTTCACCTTGGGGTGCTCTGGTTTTATTTGCAAAGTAGAAGGATAAAATCCTTCGACTGTGCATTGATTATCGACAGTTGAATATGGTTATGATAAAGAATCTATATCCATTACCAAAGATTGATGATTTATTTGACCAGTTAAAAAGGGCACATGTCTTTTCTAAAATAAATATTCGTACTGGATATCACCATTTGTGATTTAGAGAGGCCGAGATCCCTAAGACATCATTTAGAACATGATATAGGCATTTTGAGTTTACAGTAATGCCTTTCGGAATAACGAATGTGCCAATAGCATTCATGGATCTTATGCATAGAATATTTCAGCCATATTTAGATTATTTTGTTGTAACTTTTGTGAATGATTTTTTAATTTATTCTCAGTCCAAATGAGAGCATGAGAATCATTTACAAATTGTTCTCCAAACCTTGAGAAAACATAATTTGTATGCAAAGTTTGGTAAATGTGACTTTTGGTTGACAGAAGTAAAATTTTTGGGACATGTAGTATCAGCTACAGGTATCTCAGTGGACCCTAAAAAAGTCAGGGCAGTCATGAGTTGGGAAAGGCCAAAATCCGTTTTTGAAATACATAGTTTTTGGGATTGGTAGGGTATTACAGAAGGTTTATTAAGAATTTTTCACGGTAAGCTGCTCCAATGACTAGATTGACCAAGAAAGAAGTCAAGTATGAGTGGACTGATTCCTGTGAAAAGGCATTCCATGAATTGAAAAGGATGCTTACTTCAATGCCTATTATGATAATTCCGGATAGTGGGCAGAAATATACAGTGTATTGTTATATCTCGAAAGATGGATTGAGATGTGTTCTGATACAATCTGGGAGAGTGGTAGCTTATGGTTCAAGATAGTTAAAGAACCATGAGAAAAATTACCCTACACATGATATAGAATTGGCGGCTATAGTCTTTGCTTTAAAAATATGATGACACTATTTATATGAGGAGCAATTTGAGGTATATTCTGATCATAAAAGTCTGAAATATATCTTTACACAATGAGATCTTAACATGAGACAACGTCGATGGATGGAGTATCTAGAAGATTATGATTTTACTTTACATTACCATCTAGGTAAGGAATATGTGGTGGCTGGTACACTTAGTTGAAAGTCACGAGGTACACTAGCAAGTATAGCTTCGCGGGAATGAAATATGCTTTAAACTATGGGATGATTCAGCTTACAATATAGTAGTCAAAGTCAGGGTGTCATTGGAAGTTTAGTAGCTATACCTTCGCTATTAAATAAGGTGATTGAGATGCAAAAATAAGATGTAGAAATATTATCAATAAAGAACTAAGTAGAGACTGGTACGTGCGATGAAGGTTGGGCTATTCATATGGATGGTAGTCTTCGATTCCGAGGACGGATTGTGGTTCCCCATATAGTAGAATTGAGAGAGGAGATTTTCACTGTTCTCATTTTACAGTACATCCATGTGGCACAAAAATATATAATGATCTTCGTTGCCACTATTACTGGATTGAGATGAAGAGACATATTGGGGATTTTGTTCGATGATGCCTCATGTGTCAGTAGATAAAGGCTGAGTATCAGAGGCCAGTAGGATTACTCCAACCTTTGGAGGTAACAGAGTGGAAATGGGAACATATCATGATAGATTTTGTAACTCACTTGCCACGGACATCATGATAACATGATGTTGTGTGGGTAATTATGGACCAGCTTACAAAGTCCATACATTTTCTAGCAATGCACATGACCTTCACATGTGAGGAATTGTGTCGGTTATACATACGAGAAATTGTGTGATTACATGGAGGGCCAATATCTATTGTATTGGACAGAGATCCCCGATTTATGGTTCATTTTTGAAAAATGTTTCAGAAAGCAATAGGAACACAGTTGATAATGAGCACTGCTTTCCATCCATAAACAGACGGTTAGTCGGACAGAACCATACAAGTTTTGGAAGATATGTTGTGAGCATGGTGTCTAGATTTCAAAGGTCGCTAGGAAGAACATCTGCCTTGGGTCAAGTTTGCCTATAACAATAGTTATCAGGCAAGTATCCAAATGTCACCATATGAAGTATTGTATGGAAGGCCATGTCGATCTCAAGTTTGTTGGGTTGAGGTGAGAGTCCGATCCATCACGGGTCCAGATGTGATTAGAAATACCTCAGAGTAAGTAGATTTGATACAACAATGTCTATGTATAGCAAAAATTAGATAGAAAAGTTATGCTGATGAACGAAGATGACCCATAGAATTTAAAGTTGAAGATCGTGTTTTCTTGAAAGTGATGCCAAAAAGGAGAGTAATCAGATTTGACAAGCATGGAAAGTTATCACCAAGATATATTGGGCCTTTTCAAATACTCTAGAAGGTGGGTTTGGTTGCTTATCGATTGACATTACCGCCACATTTATCTGGTGTCCATGAGATATTTCATGTCTCTATGCTTAGAAAATATATTCCTGATCCAACTCATGTAATGGATTGGG
This sequence comes from Sapria himalayana, assembly GCA_029783825.1. Taxonomy (NCBI): domain Eukaryota; kingdom Viridiplantae; phylum Streptophyta; class Magnoliopsida; order Malpighiales; family Rafflesiaceae; genus Sapria; species Sapria himalayana. Next base: position 89,004 of record JAREIK010011200.1, read on the forward strand.
GCGAACTAGTTATTGATGCAGATGAAACATTTAAAGAAATACCAGTGCGAATCATTGATAGTCGAGATCAAGTTTTGTGACGCAAAACTATGAGACTAGTAAAAGTGATATGGCAGTATTAAGGAATAGAAAAAGCAACATGAGAACGTGAAGGCACGATGCGTGTGCTTATCGTTTTAGTAATGTAATAATTATTTAACTTTATAATATGTTTATAAGTGTAAAGGTATATTTGTGAGAATTTCGGGATGAAATTGTTTTAAGGAGGAGAGAATGTGAAATCCCGGAAAAAAAAGGAATAAATAACTAACATAATTTGATTTCTGAAAAAGAGAAAAATGGTAATTTTGCAATAAGAGAAAATAACTTGAAAATTTTAGAGCCTTAATGATAAAATAGATATCGTTATTGAATTAGTCTTAGAAAATATAGCTACGGTGTCAAATTTCGTTAAATTCTAAGAAAATCAGAATTTGTTATATTTTATTTAATTATATAATTATTATAATATATATTTTTTAAAAAAAAATTTGCTTAATTGAACGACCATGCCACATCGTCCGCACGTGGCTGTGACAGGGTGGGCGGTCCATCAGCTGTGCAGGTGTCAACTTAAAAAAATTATTAATATTATTAAGAAATGATAATAAATAAATAAATAAAAAGAAAAAAGAAATAAAAACATCAGGAATCCGGAAAATAGGAGAAAGGCTGAAAAAAAAAGTTCGTCACCGGTGGGAGAGAGAAGGACTTACAGAAAAAAAAATATCCGTGAATCTTATTTTAATCATAACGGATTATTCTAGAATCGAAATGAAGTAGTCCAAGAACTAAAGTTACTCTATTTGATGAGATCTTCACATTGATATCAAATTTATAAAGTTTCTGTGAAATTTTCTGAAAAGTTGTGGTTTTTTCTTATCAGAATTTCTTTCTATTTAATGGCCAGAAATGATCATGTTTTATATTTCAATTCAAATTGTTAGAAAATTTATTGGAAATAATTAATTAGTGAAAAGTTTTGGTATTTCGTTAGTAATTATTAGTTAAGGATGAATTGGATTTGGATTGTTATAATTGTGTCTAGAATATGGGTTAAATTGGAAATGACATAATTTCATTTCATATGTACGGGAACATTCCATATATATGAGTGGGTGCATGATATATATATATATATATATATATATATATATATATATATATATATAAAGGTATATGGATGATATTTAGCGAACTCGAATTGGGACAATGTCCATACTGAGTTGCGCAGGATTTTATTTGGTATATGGTTATTATAGATTGTGAACTCGAATTGGGACAACATACAGACAGAGTTACACCGGTGTTTATTTCTCGGAGTAAATCCAAGAAAATCATATTTTATTCGGATAAATGTCCAATACGTTTTTCGGGGGAGGTCCATATTTTTCGGAATAATTCCAAAAAAAAATAAATATTTCTATAGATATATATATATACACATATATGCATATATATATCCAAATATATAATATGTCACACTTGGCTTCAGCATGTGTGAGGGAGTCGATGAGACTTAGGAATATGGGCATATAAACATTTCATCCATAATTGCATTTATATAAACATTTTACTTGAATGTATGTTGATATATATTCGTGACGTTTTACATGCACTTAGGTAGGGAGTAACTCTAAAGGAGTTTACCCTTCTGAGCTTTGCTCACTCCGTTGTGGGACCACCTTTTCAGGTACGTGTCCAGGAAAGATAACAAATCCACATATGAGATCACATATGTGAAGGAAAGCCAGTTGTGACTTAAATAATATGTTGTGTGATGGAATGAATGAGACCCCCTAGGAAATATGGTGTCGCAGTTAGAGAAGAAAAAACTGAGGATAATAAGGAGGAAGAGTAGAGGGGGGACGAGGAGATGAAGTAGGATGAGGAGGAGAAAAAGGAAGAATAGAAGATGAAGTTGGAGAAGAAGAATGATGAGAAGGAGAAGAAGGAAGAATAAGAATGAGGAGAAGAATACGTAGGAGGCGAAGAAGAAAGAAGAGAAGGAGGAGGATGAGGAGAATAAAAAAGAATGAAGAGAAGAAGAAGATGGTGGAGAAGAAGGAGGAGGAGGAGGAAGAAAAAAAGGAGGAAAAGAAGAAGGAGGAAGAAAAAAAGGAAGAAAAGAAGGTGGATGATAAGGAAGAGGAGGAGGAGAAGAAAAAGTATGAGGAGGAAAAAAAGGATGAGGAGTAGAATAACCACAATGAGAAGGAAGAATAGAAGAATGAGGAAGAGGAGGAGATGGACTGGGAGAAGAATAAGGAGGAGATGGACCAGGAGAAGAATAAGGAGTAGGAGAATAAGGAGGAGGAGGAGGAGAAGGAAGAGGACAAGAGGATGAGGAGGAGGAGGAGGAGGAAGAGAAGAAGGAGGAGGAGGAGGAGGAGAAGGATGATGTGAAGGAGGAGGAGGAGAAATGAGATGAAAATAGAAGGAGTAGAAAAAGGAGGAGGAGGAGGAGGAGGAGAAGAAGAATGAAAAAGAGTATAAGATGAAGGAAGAGTAGAAGAAGAAGGAGGAGAAGAAAAATGAGGTAGAGGAGTAGAAGAATGAGGGGGAGTAGGAGGAAAAGAAAGAGAAGAAGTATGAGCAGATTAAGAAGTTAGAGAAAAATATGTATGAGGAGAAGGTGGAGGAGAAGAAAAAAGAGGGGGAGGAGAAGAAGAAATTGGAGAAGAAGAAGAAGGCAAAGGAGGAGGAGGAGGAGGAGGAGGAGCATGCAATGGAGGAGAAGATAAAAAGGAGGATGATGAAGAGAAGGATGAGAAGAAGAAGAAAAAGGAGGAGGAGGAGGAGGAGGAGGAGGAAATGATAAGAAGAATGAGGAGGAGGAGAAAAGGAAGGAGAAGGAGGAGAAAAGGAAAGAGAAGGAGGAGATGAAGGAGAGGAGGAGGAGAATGAGAAGAAGGAAGAGGAGGAGAAGAAGGAGTAGAAAAATAAGAAAGAGGAGGAAAAGGAGGAGGAGGAGGAGGAGAAGAAAAAGAAGGAAGAGAATAAAAAGAAAGAAAATAAGAAGGAGAAGGAGAAGAAGAATGTGGAGGAGAAGGATGAGCAGGAAGAGAAGGAGAAGAAGAAGAAAGATGAGGAAAAGATAAAAGAGGATGAGGAGGAGCAGGAGGAGGAGGTGAAGAAGAAGAAGGAAAATGTGGATGAGGAGGAGGAGAAGTAGACAAATGGGAAATAGAAGTTGGAGGGGGAGGAAGAGGAAAATAAGGAGGAGAAAAAAGAGGAGAAGAAGAATAAGGTTGAGGAGAAGAAGAACATGGAAGAGGAGGAAATGAAGAAGAAGGAAGATGAGGAGAAGGAGTAGGAGTAGGAGAAGAGGAGTAAGCAGAGAAGGAGGAGGAGGAGGAGGAAGAGAAGTAGGAGGATGAGGAGAAGGAGGAGAAAAAAGAAGAAGGGGGTGAAAAAGGAGGAGGAGGAGAGGAATGAGGAGGAGGAGGAGGAGAGGGGGAAGGAGAATCAAAAGGAGGAGAAGACGAAGGAGGAGGAGGAGGAGGAGTAGAAGAAGAATAAGAAGGAGAATGAGAAGTAGGAGGAGAATAAGAAAAAGGAGGAGGAGGAGGAGGAGATGGGGGAGAAGTATAAGAAGAAGGAGAAGAATTAGAAAGAGGAGGAGGAGAAGAAAAATGAGGAGAAAAAGAAAAAAAGAAGAAGAAAAGAAGAAAAAAAGTAGGAGGAGATAAAGAAGAAGGAGAAGAAAACAAATATATAGGAGAAGAAGAAGAGGGAGCAGAAAAAGAAAAAGATGGAGAAGAAAACAAATATATAGGAGAAGAAGAAGAGGGAGCAGAAAAAGAAAAAGATGGAGAAGAATAAGAAGAAAAAGAAGAAAAAAAAAAGATTTAAAGGATGAGAAGAAGAAGAAGGAAGCAAATAAGAAAGAGGACGAGAAAAAGAAGAAGGATTATAATAAGAAGAAGGTGAAGTAGAAGAATATGGAGGAGAAGAAAAGGAGTAGGAGGAAAAGAAGAATGAGGAAAAGAATAAAAAACAAGAGAAGGAAGAGGAGGAGGAGAAAAATGAAGATGAGAAGAAGAATGAGGAGAAGAAGACGTAGGAGAAGGAGGAGGTGGTGGTGGTGGAAAGAATAAGGAGGAGAAGAAAAAGGTGGAGGAGAAGATGGAGGAGGATGAAAAAAAGATGAAATTGGAGGAGTAGGAGAATTAGAAGGAGGAGGAGGAGGAGAAGAAAAAGAAAGATGTCAAAAAGAAGAAGGAGAAAGAGAAGAAGTAGGAAAACAAAAGGAGGGGGAGGAGAAGAAGGAAGAAAAGAAAAAGGAGGAGGAGGAGGAGGAAAATAAGAACAATGAGGGGGAGGAGGAGGAGGAAAAGAAGAACAATGAGGGGGAGTAGGAGGAGGAGAAGAAGAAAAATGAAAAGAAGAAGAATGTGTAGAAGAAGGAGAAGAAAATGAACTAGGAGAATAAAAGAAGAAGGAGAATAATAAGGAGGAGAAGGAGGAGGAGGAGAAGAAGAATGAGAAGAAGAAGAAGAATAAGAATAAGAAGGAGGAGAAGAATGAGGAGGAGGAGGAGAATGAGGAGGAGGAGAAGAATGAGTAGGAGTAGAAGAATGAGTAGGAGGATGAGGAGGATGAATAGGAGGAGAAGGAGGAGGAGGAGAAGTTGTAAGTGAAGATGGAGGAAAAGAAGGAGGAGGAGTAGAATGAGCATGAGAAGAAGAAAGAGAAGTAGAAAAAGAATGATGAGGAGGAGAAGAAGGAGTATGAGGAAAAGATTTAGATGGAGGAGGAGGGGGAGTAGAAGGAGGAGAAAAAGGAGGAGGAAATGAAGAAGAAGAAGGGGAAGAAGGAGGAGGAGGAGGAGTATAAGAAGAAGGAGGAGGAGAAGTAGGAGGAGGAGAAAAAGAATAATAATATGAAACATAAGAATGAGGAGTAAAAGAATAAGAATGAGGAGAAGGAGGAGGAGGAGGAGGAGGAGGAGGAGAAGAAGAAGGAACATAAGAAAATGAAGGAAGAGGAGGAGGAGATGAAGATGGAGCACGAAAAGGAGGAGGAGGAGGCGGAGTAGAAGAATTATGAGGAGAAAAAGAAGGAGGAGGATAAGAATAATTAGGAGAAGTATAAGAATGAGGAGAAAAAAAAGAAGGATGAGGAGAAGGAGGAGGAGGAGGAGGAGGAGGAGGAGTAGGAAATTAAAAAGGATGAGGAGATGAAAAAGGAGGAGAAGAAGGAGGAGGACGAGGAAGTTAAAAAGGCATAGGAGAAAAAAGAGGAAGAGAAGAAGGAGGAGGAGGAGGAGGAAAAGAAAGAGGAGGAGATGGAGGAGGAAAAGAACAAAAGGAGTAGATAAATAGGGATTAGAAGAAGAAGAAGTATGAGGAGGAGGAGGAGAAGATTGAGAAAAAGAGGATGAAGAAGGATGAGGAGGAGGAGGAGGAGGAGAAGAAGAAGAAGAAGTAGAAGAAAGAGGAGGAGAACAAGAAGGAGGAGAAGAAGAATGAGTGGAAGAAAGAGGAGGAGAACAAGAAGGAGGAGAAGGAGGAGGATGAAGAGAAGAAGAAAGACGAGGAGGTTAAGAAGTAGAATGAGAAGAACTAGAAGGAAGAGAAGAATGAGGAGGAGGATAAGAAGAAGAAGGAGAATAAGGAGGTGGAAAAAAATGGAGGAGAAGGTTGAGGAGAAGGAGTAAAATAAGGAGGAGGAAAAGAAAAAGAATGAGGAAAAGAGGAAGTAGGTGTAGGAGAAGTAGGTTAAGGAGAAAAAAGAGAAAATTTTTTGAAAAAGAATAAGGATTTGGTTGAGGAGGATAAAAAGGAGGAGGAGAAAAGAAAGGAGGAGGAAGAGTAAGAAGAGAAGAATGAAAAAAAAGTAAAGGAAGGATGATGAGTATTAGAAGGAGGAGGCAAAGAAGGAGGAGGAGAAGAAGAATACAGAGAAGATGAAGGAGGAGAAAAAGAAGAAGTTATAGAAGATAAACAAGGAGGAGGAGGAGGAAGAGAAGAAAGAAAAGGAGATGAAGAAGAAGTAAATTAAGGAGGAGAACAAGAAGGAGGAGAAAAAGAACAAGAAGGAGGAGGATAAAAAAAACAAGGAGGAGGAGAAGAAGAAAAATGAAAAGAAGAAGGAGAATGAGGAGAAGAAAAAAAAGGAGGAGAAGTAGAAGAAGAAGATGGAGGAGGATGAGGAGGTAGGGGTCGAAGAGAAGAAGAAGGAGGAGGTAGTGGTCTAAAAGAAGAAGGAGGAAGAGTAAAAGAAGAAGAAGGAAGAGGAGTATACGAAGAAGAAGAAGAAGTTGCTGGAGGATGAGGAGTAGAAGAATAAGAAGGAGGAGGAGGAGGAGAAGGAAAAATAGTAGGAGAAGAAGGAGAAAGATGAGGAGACAAAAGAGAAAAAGGATGAGAATAGGTAGATGAATAATGAGAAAAAGGAAAAGAAGGAAGAGAATAAGGAGTCAGATAAATAGGGTGATTTTTAAATAGAGAAGAGATATTATATGTATGAATGTTACATACATTTTGATAGATAAGGTGATTTTTAATAAATTTCTTGGATTACTTGGAACAAAGGATAGTGAGCTTTTCAATTCCGTAAAAGAGCGGCCCAATTACCAAGCAATTACAAAGGAGTTGTGCAATGAAAAAGGAGAATGGATGGTGAATTCAAAGAGTGCATATAAATTTTTGATGTGTAGAGAACTTATGGAAATGAGTAAAGTGTGGTTTACTTCCTATGCTCTTTTTTGCAGCATATACTCTATTTCTCAACCATCATATAGAAGAGAGAAACTTTGCTTTTTTCCTTTTAGTTTGTTGTACTTTTGATATAGGTAATTGAGATTTCATTCTTGATTATCAAAAGGGTTAATTTGGCGGGCACATAATTCAACATGCCTTGATTACCATACTATGAAAAGAATAAGGAGTCCCTATGGTTAATAACATAGATGGAATATGCCTGAGGGTGTCCTTGTAACATTGTCGAGCATCAAAAGAGAGGTTGAAAGATATATAAAAGGAGAGAAGTTGATTCTAAAAAGAGAAGAATTGATATTTTTTGTATTTTGGAGAAAATATAATTAGAATAGTTATCATTCAACAAAGCTAAAATAGGAGTAGAGGAAAGAAGTGAGAGAAGATACAAAGAAAGAGACATGAAATAATCAATCTCCTAGTGAACAAAAATATATGACGAGTGACATTATTTGTATATTAAAGAATATATAATTAGAAGTTCCAGACAAAGGACACCTTATAGAGGAGATACATAGCTTATGTATAGTAATGATAGTGGACCCCAAAAGATGAGAGGAACATGGAAAATACAACTCCAACAAAAAGAAATATTATTTATGGTAGCATAAGAAATACAATACAAACCAAAAAGAATTATATTATGCAATTCAATCTTTTTAAGGTACATTGAACTTGATTGGGAAAAGATATGACACATTGCATGACATGATTGTGAAGATGTTGGATTGAGCATCAAGTTCTAGAGAAGTTTCGAAGATGCCATTTACTTTGTTGTCATCATTTGAACACTTCATATTAGATTTTATCTTTAAGAAATATCATCCTAAAGAAAAAAAATATATTGGTAACCACCTTGATTTTGTGGATGTGTGTTATTTTGTTGTTTTTGTATTCCACATTGTGTACTTAAAAATATTTCGATGTGCTTGTAAAAATGTACAAGTTGTGTTACGTAGTTTTCTTTTTTTTCATAAGTGGGGTATGTATTGCTTGAGGATGGGAAAAGATTTTAGCATGTGAGTTTGTTTCGTATGCCAATACTAAATAATACTAATTATTTGGTATGATTTTTATGATGTATTTTTCTGAGATAGAAGTTTATTTGTAACTATTTCAAAACAATTTAATTTTGAAAGATTTTAATGAATAGTTACGAAATCAACAGTTTTTTGTATGAAATATGTGACTTGTAGAGTTGGTGACTAGGATGAATGAAAAAGTCATGTAAGTCATAATATTTAAGATACTACAATTTGATTACACCTTTGAGTACTTATAGATTTCTTTTGTCATCTATTTTGGATGAAATTCTATTTACATAGTCTTGAAAATCTTTATACACGATGACTCTACCAACTTATTATCATATTTCTTTTACTATGTATCACATTGTTTTGGTTGTGAGAATTGGTTGGAATCACTATCAAACTAGCTTGAAATAACTTCATGGCGATAATATTAATTTCACATTGTAACAACCAAGTATTCACACTGATACTAAAATCTATGATAGCCTCTAGATGTCATAGATTTTACTCTACCAAACCACAAAGTATTTAAGCCAAAGTTACAGCTTTAATTCAGAGTCGTGACTTTTGGCTACATAAATTTTTATTTTTATAACATTATGTAACATAATGTTATAAAAATAAAAATTTGAGTTACAACCAACACAAGTGCCATGACTTTTAGCACAAGAGAGAAACTAAACTCATGATCATCACTTATGCTGAACTTTGTGTTGGTGAGGCAAAATGTACTATCACAACTTCTCCTAGCATCGTGACCATCAAGCAGAGGAAACTAACTTAAGTAGTGGCTCACACCAAGTGTTGTGACTTTGTGTCACATAATTGAAAGACTAAATCTGTGACATTTATCTAGTAACATAACTTCTGATTAAAATAACCCACACATCATGCTTAAGTATATAAGGAAAGGCCCAAAAATTCAATGATATCCATAAAAGGCATGAGAAAAATAAAAAAAAAAGGCATCACAACTCCATTTTCATGGTATTCCATCAGCAAAAAACGCAATATAAAGTACAAGCATATACCCTAGGAGGCAGGTGTGTATTTTGACTCCCTTCTAGGAGAAAATAAAAGTGGAATTGAGCGAGTTTTAAGAAATTTAAATTTTAAAACCTAGATGTTCCCAAGGGATAAAATTGGGCACCTAGATTCATACGAGATAAATTTCAACTTGTCACATATGTTATTATTATATTCAATTTTTAGCTAATATTAGAATCTAGGAATGATTTAATATGTTTGTTGTGATATATGCTTTGCGTGACACCTCATCTCTCAAGGGCTCTCATTCATTACATTACACAACAAAATATTCAATAAAATAAAATTTTCTCGAAAGTAACATATTTTTTTTTCTTATTTTATTTGCTCAGCAGAATAAAAACACATAATATATTATTCTAGCCACAACTAGTTTAATATCACATGTGCGATCCTGCATATGAATATGTCTTCTATCCTAGACCTATACTTGAAAGGGGTCCCGCAATGGAGTGAGCAAAGCTCAAGAGAGATAAACTCCTATATGGTTGCTCCCTATCTAAGTGTTCATAAAACATCATGCATATATATCAACACCCACTCAATTACAATGTTTATATGAATGTAATTATAGATGACATATTTATATGCTCATATTCCTGAGTCTCATCGACTCCCTGACATATATCGAAACCAAGTGTGACATATTATATATAAATGTGTGACTGTGCGTGTTTTGAAATTATTTCAAAAAATATGTATCTCCTTCGAAAAACATATTGGATATTGTCCGAACAAAATATGCTTTTTTTGGATATACTCCATGAAATATGCACATCCTCCGAAAAATCATATTAGATATTTTCTGATCAAATATTTTTTTTCCTTAGATATTTTTCAAAACCATCCCATAACTCAGCCTAGACGTTATCCCAATTCAAGTTCACATATTTATATTATCCATGCTCTTGAAAAAAAATAACCACGCAACTCAGCCTAGACATTGTCCCAATTTGAGTTCGCAAAATATAAACAATTATACCTTTATATGTATGTGTGTGTGTGTGTGTGTGTGTATATATGCACCCACCCATTTATATGCAATATTCCCATGCATATGAAATGTAAAAATGCTATTTATGATTAAACTACGTTCAAGGCATAGTTATAACTATATAAACCCAATTCACACTACAATATATTTTACTAAATGAAACACAAAATTTTTACCAATTAATTATTTCTAATGAAATTTCTAACAGTTCAAATTAAAATATGAAACATGATCATTTATGGTCTTTAAATAGAAAGATATCTCGAACGGAGAAAACTACTAACTCTCAGAATATTCTATTGAAACTTTATAAATTTGATATCAAACTGAAGATCTCATCGCATAGAGCAACTTTAGTTCTTGGACTAATCTATTCCGACTCCAGAATAATCCATTATTATCAAAAGAAAATCAATAAAACTTTTATATTTTTTTCCTTTGTAGTGTGTCTCTCTCTCCCTGAAGTTTGTTTTTATTTTTTTCCCGGTCATCCCATTTTCTGGATTCCCATCATTTTTTTATAATTATTATTTTATTAAAATCATATATTAAAAAAACTTATTATTAATTTTTGTTGTATGTTTGACGCTTGGACCGCACATGCACAGCCACGTGCAGATGTCGTGGCATGATCTTTTCATTTTTCATTTTTTTAATTATTCTAATAATTATTTAAATAAATTAAAAAAATAATTAAATTTTGACTTCCTCAGAATTTGACGAAATTTGTCACCGTAACTATATTTTCCAAAATGAATTCTATAACAAAATCTATTTTATCATCAAGATTCTAAAATTGTTAGCTTATTTTTCTTATTCCAAAATTACTATTTTGTCCATTTTTTTCAATAAAAAAATCATTTTAATTATTTATTTTTTTTCCAAGAATTCACATTATCTCCTCCTTAAAAAAATTGTCTTGAAACTATCACCGATACAACTTTACAATTATAAACATATTCTGAAGTTAAATGATTATTAAATTACTAAAACACATACCTTTATTTTTAAATAAAAAAGGAAAAGCAACACACATCATGTTTTCACATTCACGTGTTACTTTTTCTATTCCTTGATGCTACCATATCACTTTTAGTAGTCTCGTAGTATTGCGTCGCAAACTTGTTCTCGACTATCAATGATATGCACTAGCATTTCTTCAAATATTTCATCTGCATTAATAATGAGTTCTACCCAATCCATTACATGAGTTGGAATGGAAATATATTTCCCGAGCATAGAAACATGGAATATATTGTGGACACTAGATAAATATTTTAAAAGGCCCAATATATCTCAGTGATAACTTTTCATGCTTGTCAAATCTAATTACTTCCCTTTTGGCATTACTTTCAATAAAACATGATCTCCCACCTCAAATTCTAGAGGTCGCCATCATCTATCAACATAACTTTTCAATTGACTTTGAACTATAAGAAGATATTATCATATCAAAATTACTTCTTCTGAGGTATCTCTAATCACATCTAGACCCGTTATAGGTCTGTCTCCCACCTCAGCCCAACAAACTAGTGATCGACATGGCCTTCAATGCAATGCTTCATATGGTACCATTTGGATACTTCTTTAATAACTATTGTAATAGGAAAACTTGACCAAAGGAAGATGTTCTTTCCAGATACTCTTGAAACTCTTCCAAAAATAAGCAGTAAATCTAGGACCTCTATCCGATACAATTGATACTGGAACTCAAAGTAATCGGACAAATTCCTCGGTTGTGACGGTCATCCAAATTGCTAGAAAATGTGTGGACTTTGTAAACTGATCCATAATTACCCACACAACATGTTTTTATAATGTTTGTGGCAAGTGAGTCACAAAATCCATTTGATATGCTCTCATTTCCACTCTGCTACCTCCAAAGGCTTGAGTAATCATGTTGGCATCTATTACTCAGCCTTTATCTACTGACAAGTAAAACATCATCGAACAAAATCCTCAATGTGTCCGTTCATCTCATTCCAGTAATACTAGTGATGAAGATCATTATATATCTTTGTGCCACCCGGATGCACCATAAAATGAGAATAGTAAAATTCTCTAAGAATATGCTCTCTCAATTCTACTATATGGGGAACCACAATCCATCTCCTAAACCAAAGACAACCATCCATATGAACAGCCCAACCTTTATCGCATGTACCAGTCTCTACTTAGTTCTTTATAAATAAGATTTTTGTATCTTGTTACTGGATCTCAATCACCTTATTTAATAGCGAAGGTATGACTACTAAATTTCTAATAATAGCCTGACTTTGACTGCTATATTATAAGCTGAATCAACCCACAGTTTCAAGCATTTCTGATTCCTACGAAGCTTTACTAGCTATTGCACCTCGTGACTTCTGACTAAGTGCATCAACCACCATATTTGCCTTACCTGGATGGTAATGCAAAGTAAAATCATAATCTTCTAGATACTCCATCCATCGACATTGTCTCATGTTAAGGTCTCATTGTGTATAGTTATATTTCAAACTTTTGTGGTATGAATTTACCTCAAATTTCTCCCCATACAAATAGTAGCGTTATATTTTTAAAGCAAAAACTATAGCCATCAACTCTATATCATGTGTGGGGTAATTCCACTCATGATTCTTTAACTACCTTGAACCATAAGCTACAACTCTCCTAGATTGTATCAAAACACATCTCAATCCATCTTTTGAGGCATCACAATACACTCTATATTTCTGTCCCCTATCTGGAACTATCAGAATAGGAGCCGAAGTAAGTCTCCTTTTCAATTCCTAGAAAGTCTTTTCTCATGAATCAGTCCACTCATATTTGACTTCCTTTCTAGTCAATATAGTCATTAGAGCAGCTAACCAAGAAAAATTCTCAATAAATCATTTATAATACCCAGTCAATCCCAAAAACTACCTATCTCAAAAACTAACATTGGTCTCTCCCAACTCATGACTACCTCGACTTTTTTAGGGTCAATTGAGACACCAGTAGCTGATACAACATGTCCCAAAAATTTTACTTATGCCAACCAAAAGTCATATTTACCAAACTTGGCATACAACTAATTTTCACTCAAAGTTTAGAAAATAATATTTAAATGGTTTTCATGTTCTCCTTCGGATTGAGAATAGATCAAAATATCATTCATAAAAATCACAACAAAATAATCTAAATATGGCTGAAATATTCTATGCATGAGATCCATGAATGTAGATGGTGCATTCGTTAATCCGAATGACATTACTATAAACTCAAAATGCCCATACCACATTCTAAATGATATCTTAGGAATGTCAGCCTTTCTAACTCATAACTAGTGATATCTGGTATTAAGATCTATTTTGGAAAAGATTCATGCTGCCTTTAACTGGTCAAACAAATTATCAATCCTCAATAATGGATATCGATTCTTTATCTTAACCCTATTCAACTATCAATAATCAATGCACAAGAGTTTTATCCCTTTTCTTTGCAAATAGAACCGAAGCACCCCAAGGTGAAGTGCTAGATCTAATGAAATCCTTGTCCAACAAATCTTGTATAAGGACCTTGAGTTCTTGTAATTCAATTATGTCATCCTGTGTGGAGTCATAGAAATGGGTGATGTACCACGATGTAACTCAATACTAAAGTCAACATTCCTATGCGGGGATTATCCTAGTAATTCATCTGAAAAACATCCTCGTATTTACAAACTATCAAAGGAAAATTCATATTTAATGTCTCCTCTTCTTCTAGGATAAGAAATGCCAGTCATCCCATTAGTTGTCCATGCCATTAAAAATCATATATAGTCTAGGGTAAAGCATCATACTTATCACTCTAAAATACAACACATACATCATATAGTATGTGGATAATAATTCCTCTATGAACATAATCAATAATGACTCGATGTGTTGTTAACTAGTCTATGTTAAGAATTACATCGAAATATGATATGTCTATGATCCTAAGGTCTGCGATGAGTAGAATCCATGATATTTCTACTCATGATCTTGCCATATTTGACTAATTTTTACCTTAGTCCCCTAGAGAGAAGTCACATGTAATTGCTCGTCCAATTTTTTCTCAACTTGTCGTAACCAATGATCTACTGTCATTCTGTCCCCTCCTCCCATAAATGTCAAAGAATTATGTATCTTAAAATTTTCAAGTTTACTTGACCCTACTCGACTAGCTACGCTAGTATGTGCAACCATGGAAATAGTGACACCCACAGCTTCTATGAAATCCATTGGTCAAAGATGGATGGGGGTTGATCCTCATTTCGTGGACTTCTTCTGTGTCCTCGTTCTCTGCTTTCCATCTAGATAAGTCAAATAATAATTTAAGAAGCATATTTATTTCCTATTATTATTGCACATGCCAACTAATAATAGACTTTTTAATTTGAAAATATCTTTTTATTTTCTGAACCGCTAAGATTATGTTTCTTTACCTTAGTGTTCCTTCTTTTTTTTCTGAGTATTAGATATTTACTTATCTAAACTTTCCTACCACATTATGCAACTTGTACCAATTTCTGAGTTATAGGTAATCATATACCTAACCTCTGATACCAAGGTGAGACACCCCATCCCCCATGGGGTCCTATTCATTCCATCACATGACAAAATGTACAATAAATTAAAATTTTTTCAAATGCAATGTATAATTTTTTTCTTATTTTATTTGCTCAACTGAATAAAAATACATAATATATTATTCTAGCCACAACCCGTTTTCCTTCACACGTGTGATCCTGCATGTGGGTCTATCCTCTATCCTGGATCTTTAACTGAAAGGGATCCCGCAATGGAGTGAGCAAAGCTTAGTAGAGGTAAACTCTCATAGGGCTATTTCATATCTAAGTGCACGTAAAATATCATGCATATATATCAACACCCACACAAATACATTATATCAATGTAATTATAGATAAAATATTTATATGCCTATATTTCTGAGTCTCAATGACTTCCTCACACATGCCGAAGCTAAGTGTGACATATTATATATAGATGTGTGTGTGCGTGTGCGTATGTGTGTGTGTAGAAATATATATATTTTTTGGAATTATTCTAAAAATATGGATCTCCGAAAAATATATTGGACATTCTTTGAATAAAATATGTTTTTCTTGGATATACTCTAATAAATATGGACCTCCTCCGAAAAACCATATTGGATATTTTTCGATCAAATATTTTTTTCGTTAGATATTTTTTAAAACCACCTTGTAACTCAGCTTGGACATTATCCCAATTCGAGTTCGCATATTTATATTATCCATGCTCCTAAAAAAATTGTATTGCAACTTAGTCTAGATGTTGTCCTAATTTGAGTTCAAAAAATACAATCCATTATACCTTTATATGTGTGTGTGTGTGTGTGTATATATATATCATGCACCCACCCATTTATATCGAACGTTCCCATGCACATGAAATCTAAATATGCTATTTATGATTAAACCATTTAAACCCAATTCACACTACAATATATTTTATTAAACAAAA
The DNA here is from genome assembly GCA_029783825.1 of Sapria himalayana. Taxonomy (NCBI): domain Eukaryota; kingdom Viridiplantae; phylum Streptophyta; class Magnoliopsida; order Malpighiales; family Rafflesiaceae; genus Sapria; species Sapria himalayana. Next base: position 104,329 of record JAREIK010011200.1, read on the forward strand.
CACAAATTATTTTCACCAATTAACCATTCTCAATGAAATTTCTAATAATTCGAATTGAAATATAAACATGATCATTTATGACATATAAATAGAAAGAAATTCCTATAAGAGAAAACTATTACTTCTCGAAATATTTCTTGAAAACTTTATAAATTTGATATCAAACTAAAAATCTCATCTCGTAGAGTAACTTTGGTTCTTGGACTATTCTATTTCGACTCTAGAATAATCCGTTATGATCAAAAGAAAATTAACAAAACATTTATATTTTTTTCCTATACAATGTCTCTCTCTCTCTCTCCCTGAAGTATGTTTTTATTTTTTTTCTCTGTCATCCTGTTTTCTGGATTTTGATCATTTTTTTTATAATTATTATTTTATTAAAATAATATATTAAAAAAACTTATTATTAACTTTTTTTTGTATGTTTGATGCTTGGACCATGCATGTGAAACTACGTGCTGACATCGTGACGCGGTCTTTTCGTTTTTCATTTTTTAAATTATTCTAATAATTATTTAAATTAATAAAATAAAATAACTAAATTCTGTCAACCTCAGAATTTGACAAAATTTGTCACCGTATCTATATTTTCCAAGAGAAATTCAAAAAAAAATTCATTTTATCATTAGGGTTCTAAAATTTTCAGCTTATTTTTCTTATTGCAAAATTACTATTTTGCCCATTTTTTCAGAAAAAAATAATATTATTTATTTATTCATTTTATTTCCGGGATTTCACACTTTGTTTAATACTTTAAATGTAAAGTTTTATTGTGATGTTATTTTGCTATGGATGGTTTGGTAAGTAAATAAAATGAAGACTAGTATTTTAGCTATTTATGGTTTCATACAAGATTAGAGTGGTCAACAATGATAGGTAAACTATGAAATATACTTATTCATATAGTAGGAAGGAAGTGACAGCCCTTCCAACCATGACAAGAGAAAGTAACCCATATGCAAAAAAACAAAATTGAGATATGTTTAATAGTTATGAATATGATACTTATGAAGACAAAAGCATGAATACTTATATAAGCTGCTCCATTATGTATTTCTTAGAGGAACTAACCCATAATTGATGTTAGATGATAAATAAAATATTATTTTATGGCTTTCACCTTTAGAATGAAATTTACTTATTATAATAGATAATGGTCATAGTTAAGTTATGTGATAGACTTGTATGGATGTGATTTATATGGTGGTGACAGTCTAATGAGTATATGAAGTCATATGACTTCCATTAGTGAAACACAAAGGAAAGTATATGTTAATTATGTGAGTATAATGCTAATGAAATCAAAAGTAAAAATACTTTTATTACCAAATCAATTCTCATCGTGAAAGACACTAGAGGTTATTGAATAAGAATGTATATTCAAAGTAACCATTAAAAAAATTAATGAGTTGTCTAAAAGATAAGGAGTTATGAATGAACTCTAAGTCATGATGATATATTATCTCTATTGTAAAGTACCATTAAGATAGCTATTACCTAGTTTTCATTCTATGACTAAGTATAATCACAATAAAACTATTTATGAATTCATCACAAATAAAAAAAAAATATCATCTCTAGAATCTAGGATTCAAGACTTGAATCCTATTTATTTTGCCTACTAAAGTAGCTAATTATCAGTGACTAACTAAATATTGCATGTGCAATCTTTATGGGATCTATATCTAGACTAAAGGTTCACTTTTTTATTTGTATGACTCGTATACTTATGGAATGATTTTGGATGAGAGATCCTCACTCAATTTGCTTTTTAGATGCACCTAACCATAAGATTAGGTGATGTAACAAAGTTACAATTATAGTCTCTCCACATCTCTTTCACCTTTAGCTAACCAATCTAACATCCTTTTAAGAAGGGTGAATAATGTGTCTTGTCTTATCCCAATAAAGTTCAATGAGCCTTTAAAAGATCTCAAAGCATAGTAACATTTCCACTATTTTTACTACTTTTTTCCTAATTTTTCATCCGACTTATTCTTTCAGAAACATGTGTCACCATATTCCTCCACTTCACTGCCACAAAGTTGTAGAGGGCTCTGAAAGACTATTTCACTTCCTTTAATGCTAGTCTTAACTCGCTTCATGGTATTTTTCAAAAGCTTGTAGATTTTTATCTTCCAACTTTACTTGGTTCATAAAAAATAGTATTTCTTTCTTTTGAAGATACACCTCCCATAATGTTTCTCACTTTTCGTCTATCTCCATTAAAGCTTTGTAGAGGAATTAGACTTTCTCTTTCAAGCATTTTTCTTATGTCTAACTTCTAATAAATGCTCTCCACAATATGATAAATGTGCTCTCATTGATAAATATGCTCTCCGTAATAATACTTCCTCTCATTATCTCTTTCATTCTTTCATCATGCCTAAGTTTTCTCTGGTGAAGGATGGTCATACTTCCCAAAATTTTGTTGATTTTTTTCCATCAGGAAATGGCTTCTTTCCCTTTATATCTCCTTCAAATCCTCATTTAATGTCTGACAATGTTAGGAGGGACATTCATAGTTACATTTCATCGATTTTCTCATAAATAGAGAATACCTTAGCTAAACATGATAAAGTAATCAGGAAATGGTGAATTATTTGGCTAGAAAACTCACCACTAAGAAAACTAAGAATTGGCTTATCAATGATCTTCCCAACTTAGAAACTACGTACAACAAACTAAGATGGAAAAATGTAAGATTTCACTATCATAGGTGATCCTTGAGACATGGAGCATTATTGATAAAAATGAGCATATAAATTATCACCATATTTTACTCACCTCCATGAGTTCTCCACATATCAAATATCCATATATACTATTTGAAGTCTCTCTCCATTTACCAATTTCATCTGTCAATTAGCTTGAAATTAAAAAAAATCAAGTTGATTTTGGAGATATATGAAAGTTACACTATCTTTGACTCCTTTGGATAAAAAAAAACCATTTATTATCCTCTATTGATATGTGGAGAAGACACTTAACATATCTTACCTCTATATTCTTCTAACTAAGGAAATGCATCGAAATACCTCTAACCTAGCATGTTTTACCTCGCCTATTCTCAAAATAGAATTCTCTCACAATAGAAGTGTTCCCTTGTTCTCCATGTGTACAAAATAACAATCTATTCCTAATATCTATGATTTGCTTGAATGAAGGGATGAATCTATTGAATCGTCTCTATCTAATATAACTTTTCTCGGTTAGTATAGATTCTATCCATCGCTATCGTTTTGTCACAAAAATCATCATGGGTGTCATGGCTCTGGGTGGGTTTTCCATGGTTCTGTGTCTCTTTTGCTTTCCATTTCCCTTGTGACTCATTTCTTTACACATTTTCTTTGAATCCAAAATCTTTGTAGGCTTAGGGTTTGTTCTTCACTACATCAAGAAAGAGTAGGGTAGTATTTGAAGAAATTCTAGGATTAGATATTTATAATCATGACCTATTAAAAGAAAGCTATGACTTTGTGGGCTAACTCTTATTAAATTAATTGAAATGTCATGGTGCTAGGTCAAGATGCTACATCAATGTTGTGAGATGGATCATGGTTGTGGCTTTGTTAATAAATTTCTAATGATCTTTTTCTTTCTATAATACCAAGGTTTTAGCAACGGGTATGGTCATGTCTTTTTCATTGAGCATATGAAAGGTATTTTCTTTCTGTAATACCAAAATCATGGTGTTTCCCATGATTGTGAATTTTTAGTCTAAATACTTATAATCATAGAAAGTTTAAATATGCAATTCTTATGTATTTTTTATAAATAGCTAAATCATCAATAATTCATCAATTCTATCCAAAATATCTATTGTACAAACTAATTTTTCCACGTAAAATTTGATCTCCTTCCTTCTTGTATTTTATATATTCATTCAGTGATGTTAAATAGCCAATCATCTCAATGATCTCCTCTAGAAGTATAGTTGATATAGAACAACTACTCTTTGTTTTTGTTCTAGCCATGACATTGCAAAATGTCATGGCTTTTTGAGATTCTTTTTCTTGGTTCTCTTCTTCAGCTTCTTCCATATTAGCTTCTAAAATTTCACGTGTTACATTTTCCTTTTGTTGACTCAAAATTGTATACTAAGATATTAAGTTATGTGAAATTCATAAAGGATATAATGAGTAGCAATAAAAAGTTAGAGATTTATGGAATAGTGAATATGACCAAGAAGTGTAGTGCTATCATTCGATATAAATCCCTAAAAAAGATGAATGATCTAGCATGTTTTATGGTTCCTGCACTATGGGGGAGCACACTTTCTAGAAGGTGCTATGAAATATGGGATCAAGTATGAATTTTATGATAGTGTCCATAGGATGAAGGTTGAACCTAGATAAGATTACTCCAACTACTCCCTCACTTCAAATGATTAATCATTCAATCAAGTTTCCAAATGATATTATTGAAGATGTATTAATTGATATGGAAGAGGACTAATATGCTCCATTACTATTTATTCAACCATTTTTAGCAACTAAACAAGCATTAATTAATATTTATAAATAAAAATTCACATTTCACATGGGCGAAGAACAAGTGAAATTCAATCTCTACAATAGCCTATAGAATCTAGAAAATGAGAAAAAAGATTATTGGAGAATAGTTAGCCTCATATGCATCAAGATGAGAAAAAAGATGGACTTCACATGGAAAGATTTTGTAGATAGATGTTGGCACAAAGAGATGGAGACGACAATGAAATATATGAATTTTGGATTGAAGAAAATTGTAAAAGTGAGAATGAAGAAGAAGACTACAATGAAGTTGTAGCATTCCTCAAAGTCATGACTTATGAATGATTCATTTCTAACTACTCTGATGATGCGAAGGAAGAAGTGTAAATGCTGAAAATCTCAATTCAAAAATGTGAAGAAATTATTGAGGAGATTTTTTGAGATTATAGAAGAAGTACAAGCATAGGAAATTCTCCAACTATTCATTGATTCACTAGAAGATAAAGATAAGAAAGTGACAGTAAAAATTGGACATCCAAAGGCATATGAAGCTGAAGTAGCTTTAATATAGAAAGTTATGACTTCTGATGATGTCGTGACTTACACGCTAGATCAATAAAGAAAGTCATGGTAGAAGATAAGGCCACGAAAATGGAGGAACAAAAGCCTAAAGAGAAAGTTATGATTGTTTCCAAAGTCATGACAAATATGATCTAGATAGTGATTCCACATCCTTCGGCTTCACAACAAGTCATGGATTTACCAAAGTAGTTCATAAGCAATGATGGCACAACTTCTTGTAAAGTCATATGGAAAACCCTAAATGTTATCTTTTATGGAATTACTTGATGTTAGAAGAAAAATCAAGAACACGAGTAGAAGAAAAAGACTTTATGGAGAAGCTTTTCTGGACCACATAGATCACTAAACAAATCTGAGATCCAATGAAGGTCTAGCTATGAATGTTAAAAATTGCACATTATATATATATATATATATATATATATATATATATATATACTTTTTACATTTTGTGATGTATAATGAATATTTTTATGTTTTTATGAATGTATACATACACATTTAGATACTTGTACACATAGATACCCAAAAGAAGTCATGACATTCAAATTTAGCCTTGACTTTCTTCTAAGTCAATTAAAATTGTGACACTCAAACCTAACCGTGACTTTCCTTTTAAAAAAGAATAAATGGTCATACAAAAATTCATGGTATTTTCTCATTGGTCACGACTAAACCTAATCCTATATAAAGCCCATAAACCTAATTTCTATGGCACTTATAATTCTTCTTCTTCTCTGCTCTAATAAAATTTTTTATAACCTTAGCTATTAAATATCTGAGCAAACATCGATGCCAATATGTTGATTTCAAAGTTAAGGGAGAGGAGAGATGAGACCAAATTGAATCACAAGGCTAAAAGCAAGTGATAGAGGCAATTGTCCACTAAGACTTCTTTTAAAGTCATTGTGCCAAAACTAACTTTTCTTATAGAAATGAGGAGATAGATGACATTTGTGTTGGTGAATATGAGCTATATAGAAGAAAAAAGTTTTAGAAAGTTTATTCCACCTTTATGAGAAATGATTGAGAGTAGAAATTAGGGCCAATTACGCACACACATAAAACTGTGGAATACAACTATTATTAGGAAGTTTAACTCCAATTTATAAGATATGCAAGATAAGAGGTACTACCTATGAAGAGTTTGTGTGTTCTTCGATAAAAAAATTATTAAAGAAATATCTAGATTACAAGGAGCATGAATGGTATGACCATCAAATCCTTAAAAATTCAATTGAACCACTAAAATATTGATATAGAAGAGAAGATTGGAGAGTTTCATTGAAAAGTGCATATGGACACTTAGTGCATGGAGACCTCATGAAGGAGAGCAATGTTTTATTATATTTACTATACTTTTTTATGTAGCCAACACTCCATATCTTTATCACCACATAAGATAGGATGTTATTACTCTTCCCACATATGAAAGAATTCAAGATCAATGTGAAAAAAATTCTAGAGAAGTCGATTCTTAATTTTCAAGAGGTTGAATTTTTTGGTCAAATAATTCATGCTTCTTTGATTAATATTAAATGTTGAGTTGAGGGAGTCTTGAAAAATGAAGAGATGAATGATGTCCATGGATATACCCCTTGATTTTGGAAGCTATGAAGAAAGGGTTTGAAAGAGACAAAAAAAAAAGAGAATATTGAAGGGGGAATGTCAATAGAATTTAGGCAATAAGTACTACCCTTCCTATAAACCCATGTAAAAGCATAGGAAAGAAGTCGAAAAAAATATGATGACGAATCATCATACATATTGGAGTACTATTTGACTAGGGAAAAAGGTGACTTGAGAGAAGTCTTTGATATTCTGAAATTGATGAAATTATAGACTGAATATAAGGAAGTGTGTTTGGAGGTGGAGATAAAATTGATGCATAGTTTCCTAGGACCAAAATTTGAGAGAAGATACAACAAGTATGAAGAATTTTTAAAAGAAAAGTAAAGTAAAGGAAGACAATGTTAATGAAAAGAGAAGAGATGGATTGTGGAAGATATATCTCAACAAAAAAATGTTATTTGTCATCACCCAAAAAAAATTAAGATTGTGTTTCAAAGATATATAGAAGAGGCAAAAAATGAATGGAGACCAGAGTGATGAGACGTTTTGAATCATTTTGAAAGCTCTACGAGTATGTCTAAAGTGATTGGTATAAACTATTGTGAATATAGATTAGATAGTAGAAAAAAATATGTAATATAAAGAAAAATAGTAGATTAAATATTTGGGAAAGCATAATAAGAACCAAATACAATTGTACTTTGTACTTAATTCATTTGAAGATCTACTAAACTCTATTGGAAGGCAATAAGAAATTTTGTTCAATATGTTTGTGCAGATGATGGAATGGGTAGAAAGTATTATAGAAGATTCAGAGATATCTTTTACATCCATGCCCACATTTGAGCCCTCCATAGTGTAGTTTCTATTTTAGGATTTTGATCCTTATGGTCAATCATACAACTTTTCTTCTTCTTCATATTGAGATATTTTATATGTCTTCCTTGATAATGTTTCATTGTATTTCTTCTTGTTGTATTGATACTTTAGATATGTTTAGAAAAATGGAGAAAGATTTATTGCTCGAGGAGGAGTAATACCTTTAGTTTATGAGTTTATTTGACACTTCATCTACCAATTATTTTGGGTGATTTAACATATATTTATTATTAAGATTATACTTAATTGAATATTTATTAGAGAGATTTCACTAAATATCTATTTTGAGAAAATTTCATGATTATTAATGAAAACATAGCTATTTTTTTATGGAAATTAGACTTTGTGGAATGAAAGCTTGGGAAGAGCAAATTGATAGAGAGAATAGATAGAGAGTCAATAATTTTCATATCTTATTGATACATTGTTGTATCCTTTGTTGATTGTAACTCTACAAAACCAATCAAAGTAATTGTTATATGGCAGGACTCTATTACTAATTTATCACTATTTTTTTAATAAACAACATTGTTTTCATGTTAAGTATATTTTCTTGGAGTCACAATCATACTATCTATAAATCACATAATAGCAATGATATTATTTTCATGTTACAATAGCCAAGTACCTCATTGGTACAATTAGTTGTAGACATTTCTAGTATCATAATTTTTTAAAACATAGCCAAGATACCAAGTGTTTTGAGTCATACCATTCTTTTTTGCTGTGATATTTTATTCTAGAGAGCATATACTCTAGTCATGTATTTCCAATGGCATGACTTTGTGCTCTAGTAAGAACCCACTAGGGCTACAACTATCCTTTCACAATATTTGGTTATACAGAGTCAATGTATCGGTCAAAGCTATTCCAATGCCATGACAATTTTCTATAGAAAGCAAATATTAGTCATTATCATTTCTAGTACCATGATAATTTGCTCCAAAAAGAAAAGATCATCATTCCAAGAATCTTGACTTTGTGTTCCTCAGAAAGTTTGTCTCGGTCACATTATTTATAGTACCATGAGAATTTACTCTAGATGGAAGTTACATGAGTCATGATATTCATTATTGTAATGACTTAGATATTCTAAAGAAGATCTTCCAAGACCAAAAAGTAATGACCTCAAGCTAGAAACATGACTTTTAGCTTAAAGCATGACATGGGTCCTTAGTGTATATATGTGACATTTAGAAGAATTTGTGAAAAAAAAGAGAAAAATTGAAATTAAATTTTGAGCCAAGAGCAAAAACAAACCTTATGCAGCATGATTCCAACCCTTAATTAGAAGAAAATCCAAGAAGAATATAAGCAACATTTTATTGGGTTTAGGTTTCGAAACTTATCATTACTTAGGCTTTCACTAGGAACTCTAGACTTCATGAGATGACTCTTAAAATCTATCACATAAATATTTTCCCAATATTAGACTAATTTGAGATCTGGGTTTGGTGTAATATAATTGTATATGATGAATACATGATTTAGTAAGGTTTATGTTTGTGTTAATATGTTGGGTTTGATGTTGATAGATATGGGTGTTAATTAAAACTTAAATTTAGGGGTTTCTATATATTATAGATTTATATGTATTAGTCATTATAAAAGATAATAGATATAACATAGAACACATTCAGGTGGCATGGTAATAAAGAAGTAAATAATCCTTCTAATTTTGATACATGAGATAAACAAATGTGTAAAAATTCTAAATTGAGGTAGGTTTAATCATTGTAAGAATGATGATTACTAAGCTATAAGTATGAATCACTTATGACTAATCTTAATACATATTCTAGAAGAACTAAAATTAAGTGATATAGAGTTAAGCAATATGTCTAACCTTATAGTTTCTTCATTATGTGAGAGTAGTGTGTCAATAATAGTGGATAATAACAATTAAGTCATGGGGCACACATATGAGGAGGTGATTCATAAGATGGTGATAGCTTTATGAGTCTATTTCTATTGTATAATTTATATTAGTATGATTAATGGGAAGACATATATTTGTTATCATGTGTATAGTGCTTATGAAACCTTAGAGGTCGGAGAATAGAAGTGTATATTCGAAGTAATCATCAAGGATAGTTGATATACTATTTAAAAGTAGTGGATGTACAAATGACTCATGAATAGAATAATATGTGACATTGGTAGTGAAATATTGATGGAAAAACTACTTAATAATCATTTTCAATAGAGATAGTCTAGGATGATAGCTACCTTGTATTCTAATAAGGCACAAGAGTATTTTCATACTAATCTACCTTTTATTTAATTATTAAACATAATATTGACCAAACACTAAGGAAGTATCATCATGCCTAAAAATGTCAGCCAATCTTACAATCTAAATATCATTCTAAAAACCCAAGTCATTCTATTCAACTTGAACATCTATTAGCTTGCTATTAGTTGAATTTATAAACTACACAATCTATGTGAGATTAATATATAGACTTATGTCAATGTTGTTGCTTGTATGACACATATACTTATAGAATTATGTTGTATTAGAGATCTTCACTCAATGAGAATTTTAGATCATATCAATTAACAATAAGTTTTGGTATCCTCGCAAAGTCATAAGTTTTTGAGAAAAAGATTCATACTTTGAAAACTAAAGATAAATTATCTACTTTTTGAATGATATTACTAATCTGAAATAGAAGATCCAATGCCAATAAAAAGTCTCCAAAAATCATAAACTATGTCAATCAAAATTTTTAAATGGGACAAGCTAAATTGGAGATCAAACTATATTTACTATATGAAGTCTTGGTGAATGTTTCTAGTGAGAGATTGATGAATGATCTATTGAAGAAGCTTGAAATAGTCTATTAGAGAAAGTCACTAGTCAATAATAAGTTTCTAAGAATGAAACTATATAATCATGAATGGAGGTGCCTGATACCTTTACTTCACACTTACATGGGTTTCACACTTTGATAAGCCAATTGTCATTTATTCACTATGATATAAGTGATAATGGCATAGTTACAATCCTCCTTTTCTCTCTACTAAATTTATGGATAAATTGATTATCGCCACTAGTTATTTTATAATAAGTTTATCTTATCAAATAGTGATTTTAGTGCTTTTGTCTAAATATATGAAGATGGATAGTATGAGGAAATATTCAATGGATGTACTATTTGTGAATGAGAGAATTGAATAAAAAAATCCAAATTGATCAATAGAAAATCAAAGAAATAAGAAAAATCCAAGAGTGTTGATATGTTAAAATTGAAGTGTTAAAATTGTAGTAAAGTTGGCTACTTCAAGAGGAAATACTAGAGCAATGAAAAAAAGCTAATTCAAGTGAAAGATGACTTGCTAGACAAAAAGAAATCCACTAGAGACCTACACTTTGTAGAAACATGTGTTTCTCATATTGATGAGGACACCTAGTTCATTGACACATATGTATAATATCACATGATTGTTCATTAGAATTAATTCAACTAATATGAGTCTTATGATGGATAAAATGTGACTATAGGAAATGATTCAATGATGGAAATAATTATCCATGTGAAGGTAACTGTGAAACTACTAGATGGGACTTTAAAATTCATTTTGAGAGTAATACATTTTCTAGACTTGAGTAGAGATTTGATTTATGTGAGTGTGATGGCTGATGCTAGTGTTTGATTTAGCTTTGTTGATAGGTATTGTAACATGACTTGAGGAGCAATGGTAATATCTTAGGAAACATGGAATGGAACCATGTACATGACTTGAGGAGCAATGATAATATCTTAGGAAACATGGAATGGAACCATGTACAAGTTGCTAGAAAGCAACATCATATCTCTAGATAGTTAGTCCTTCTTCATTTTTGAAAAGAATGAAGCCATAGAGAATAACAGTTTAGAGCCATGAATGAGTTCAAAATCACGATGTAGGAACATAATGTCATGATATGGAAATATGGTGTTACAACATAAAAATATTTTGAGACATAAAAGTTGCAAGTAAAAAAGTTTTAGCAAGTCATGATGTGGATAATGCTACTAAAAAAAGTGAGTCATGATATCTTCTAATTATGACATTGTAAAATGACTTATGATATCATCCTATCATGACAATACAAAATATTTTATGACATCTTCCAGTTATGACATCAAAAAAAGTATCGTAACAACATTCCACTTGTGGCAATTTGATCTTGATGAAGAGGCAAAGCAAACCAAGTTTGAAGATTCTAATGTGGAAGAACCATTTGAGACAACAAATTCATTGAAGAAGTCTATATGGATTAGAAACCCTCTTAAAATGTATGTTGATTAGTCATGTCATGTTCCTCATGTCACATAAGATGAGACAAATACTTTGAAGGATTAAGAGCCTATAGGGATTAAAAGTAATGAAAGCATATCATGAAAGAGGAGCTACAATAATTGGAGAAGAATAAAGAATGGACTCTAATGAAGTTACCTTCAAATCAAAAGGAAATAAAATGCAAGAGAGTATTCAAATACAAGATAAAGACTAATGAAAATATATAGAATTACAAGAAAAGATTGATTGCTAAAAGGATACTCTAAAGTTGAAGGAATTGACTATGATGATATATTCTGATTAATAGCAAAGATGTTCAAAATCTAGATGGCATTGTTTATTTTAGCAAGGTATGACCTAGAGGTTGAATAGGTATACATAAAGATGGCTTTTTAGATAGAGAGATGGAGGAAAAGATCTTTATGGTGCTACTAACTAGTTTTGAGTTAAAAGATAAGAAAATTTTGGTGTGTAAGCTAGAAAAGTTATTGTACTGGCTAAAATAATCATTGAGGATAGAATATCAAATATTTGACTCATATGTCTTGTAGATGAGATTTAGTAGATGCAAGGTTGACTATTGTTAGTATAAAAAATTGTTAGGCAAACAATATATTTTTTAACAATGCATATGAATAATATGCTATTGGTTTGAAATAACAAGAAGAAGATCAATGTAGCAAAAAGCTTATTAGTAGACTAGTTTGACATGACAAATCTTAGGGCAACAAATTGTACATTAGGTATGTAGATTCATAAGGATTGGGAAAGAAGAGTATTAAGTCTTGGGCAATATAAGTATGTTGAAGGAATACTCCAGAAGTACAATATGAATGAATACAAACTATTGATAACTACAATGGAAACTATATAGAAATTAACAATAGAGTAGAGATGACTACTCAACATGAGAAAGAGGAGGTGACTCGTTCTATATACCAATGCTATAATGAGTATAATGTATGTTATAGTATGTATGATACATAATATTTCATAGGTTATGAGAGTACAAAGTATGTACGTGTCCAACTTTTGGAAGGAGCATTAGAATATTATTAAAATATGCACAGATATCTATGTGGAACCCTTGATTTTGTGTTACAATTTAGTGGTAATAGCAATGAGAAGACTTTTTAAGTTATTAGAACTATTGATACTAACTAGGTGGAAATATGGATATTATAAGAACCATAAGCTGAAAAGTGTTTAAAATATATGGTAGAAATGTGAGTAGGATGAGCAAGAGGAAGAAGAAAAGAAAGGAAAAGAGGAAGAAGAAGTCAACAAAAAAAAACATAATAGAAGTGAAAGAAGAATATGAAGAAGAAGAGAAAAAAGAGGAAGAAGAAGAGAAAGAAGAGGAAGAAGAAGAAGAGAAAAAAGAAGAAAAAAATTGTTGAAGAAAAGGAAGAAGAATAGAAAGAAGCTGAGAAAGGAGAAGACTTAGAAGAAGATGAAGAAGAATAAAAAAATAATTGTAAGAAGAAAAAGAAAAGAAGAAGAATAATAATAATAATAATAATAAAATGAAGAAAAAGAGAAAGAAGAAGCAAAATAAGAAAAAGAAGAAGAAGAATAATAAGAAGAAGAACAAGAAGAAGAAGAAAAAGAAGAAGAAGATGAAGATGATGATGATAATGAATAAAAGGAAAGGGGTGTAGAGGAAAAGGAAGAAAAAGAAGTAGTAAAATTATAGGAAAAAGAAGTGGAAGAATATGAAGAAGATGAAAAAAAGAAGATGTTAAACATGATGAAATTGAGGAAGAAGAAAAGAAAGAAGGAACAAATGAATAATAGGAAGAAAATTAAGAAAAGACGAGAAAAAATTGGCAGAAAGAAATATAAGTATAGTAAGAAAAATAAGAAGAAAAATAAAAAATATATGAGAAATTAGAAGAGGAAAAAGAAAAGGAGAAAGAAGCAAAATAAAAAAAAATAGAAAAAAAAAGAAGATGATGATGATGAAGTAGAAGAAGAATAAAAACACCAAAAAGAAGAGTGAGAAGAAGAAAAAGAAAATGAAGAATAAAAAGAAGCATAGAAAAAAGAATAGAAAGGAGTGAAATAATAATAGAAAGGAGTGGAATAATAATAGGAAGAAGTTAAAGAAAAAGTAGAAGAAAAGATATTTGAACAGAAAGAAGAATAAGAGAAATAAGAAAGGAAGTAGAAGAGAATAAACAAGAGGATGTAGAAAGAGGAAGAAGAAAGGAAGTAGAGGGGAATAAAGAAGAGGAAGAAGAAGAGGAAGAAAAAGAGGAAGAAAAAGAGGAAGAAGAAGAGGAAGAAGAAGAGGAGGAAGAAGAAGAGGAAGAAGAAGAGGAGGAAGAAGAGGAAGAAGAAGAGGATGAGGAAGAGGAAGAAGAAGAGGAGAAAGAGGAAGAAGAAGAGGAAGAGGAAGAAGAGGAGGAGGAGGAAGAGGAAGAAGAAGATGAGGAATAAAAGGAGGAAGAAGAGGAAGAAGAAGAGAAAGAAGAAGATGAGGAAAAAGAGGAAGAAGAAGAGAAATATAAAGAGGAAGAATAATAAAAAGAAGAAGAGGAAAAAGAAGAATAAGAAGAATGGAAAGAAAAAAAAGAAAAAGAAATGGAAGAAGAACAAAAAAAAGGAAGAAGAAGATGAAGAACAAGGAAAAAAAAGAAGTGGAACAAGAAGAAGAAGAAGAAGAAGAAAATAAGAAGAATAAGTGAAAGAAGATGGAAAAAGGAATGCAAAGAAGTAGAGAAATATGATTCGGAAAAAGAAGAGAAAGAAGATTTGGAAGAAGAAGTGGAAGAAGAAGAATAAGCGGAAGAAGATGTGAAAGAAGAAGAATAATAAGAAGAAAATAAAAATAAAGAAAAAGAATATGAGGATGAAAAAGAAAATGAGAAAGAAGGAGTGAAAGAAAAATAGAATAAAGAAGAGGAAGAAGAAGAATAATAATAATAATAATATTATTATTATTATTAGTATAATTAATAATAATAATAATAATAGGAAGAAGAAGAGGACAAAAAACAAAATAAGAAGAGGAAGAAATATATACAGAAGTAGAAGAATAAGAAAAGAAATAATAATAGAAAGAAAAAGTTGAAAAAGAAGAGGAAGAAAAATAGGAACAAGAAGAGAAATAATAAAAAAAGAAAGAAGAGAATGAAAAAAAACAAAAAAAAAAGAATAAAATAAAGAACAAGTGGAAGATGAAGAGGAAGAAAAACTGGAAAAAGAAGAAGAAAAAGAAAAAGAAAAATAAGAAAAATAAGAAGAGAAATAAGATGGAGATGAAGAAGGAGAAGAATAAGAGAACGAATAAGTGAAAATAGAATAAGAATAAGAAGAGTATGATGAAGAAGAATAAGAAGAAGAGCTAGTAGATAAGGAACAATAAAAGCAAGAAGAATAGGAAGATAAAGAGGAACACTGAGTGTAAGAACAAGAGAAAGAAAAAGAGGAAAAATAAGATGAAGAAGAGTAATGAGAAAAGAAAGAAAATGAGGAAAATGAGGAAATTAAGAAAAAAGATGAGGCATAAGTGGAAGAACAAGATGATGAAAAAGAGGAAGAAGATTAGGAAAAGCAAGAAGTGGAAAAAGAAGTGAAAGATGACGAGGAATAAGATAGAGAATAAGAAGTTGAGGTAAAAAAGAGGAAGACAAAGTGGAAGAAGTAGAAGAAAGAGAATAGGAATAAGAATTGAAATAAGAATAGGAAGAAAATATAGTAGAAAAGAAAGAAGAAATTGAGGAAGAAAACATAGAAAAAAGGAAGAATAAGTAAATAGAGAAAGTGGTAGTACAAGAGGAAGAGCTAGAAGAAGAAGAAAATAAATAATATGAAAAAGAATATGATGAAGAATAGAAAGAAGAAGAGGAATCAGAATAGGAAAAAAAGTGATAGAATATGAGGAACAAGAAGATAAAAAAGTAATGTAATAAGAATAGGAAAAATATGCAAAAAAAAATGAAAGAAGAAATGGAAATAGAATATAATGAAAAATAAGAAAAGATAGGGAAGAATAACATGAATAAGAAGAAGATTAATTAGAAGAATAAGAAAAGGAACAATAAGAGAATAAGAAATTGATGAATAAGAAGTAATAGTGGAAAAAAATATGAAATAGAAGAAGAAAAAAAAAATTAAGTAGTAGAAAAAAAAGTAGGACAAGAAGTGTAAGAAGAAGTAGAAGAATAAAAAGAGAAAGAACAAGAAGAAGAAGAAGAAGAAGAAGAATAAAAGAAACAATAATAGGATGAAGAATATAAACAAGAAGAAAAAAAATTTGAAGAAAAGTGGAAAAAGAAGAATAGGAAAAATAAGAATATAAAAAAATTGGAAGAAAAAAATGTATAAGAAGAAGAAAAAAAAAGAATAAGTGGTAGAAGAAAAGGAAGAAGAGGAGGAGGAAAAAAAGAAAGAAGAAGAGGAAGTCAAAGAGGAATAAGAGGGAAAGAAAAATTTTGAATAAAATGAAAAAGAGAATGAGAAGAAGAAATAAAAGAAGATGTGAAAGATGAAGCTAAACACGAAGAGCTAATAGAATTGATAGAACAACAAATAGAAGAAAGGGATGTAGAAGAGGAAGATGAAGATAAAGAAGGAGAGGAAAAAAAATTAAGAATAAGAGGATAAAGAAGAGTCAGGGAGAACAAGAAGAAAATGAGAGGAAGAAGAATTATAAGAACAAAGTCAAAAAATGAAGATGAAAAAGAAAAGGAACAAGTAGAGGTAGAAGATGTGCAACAAAAATTAGAACAATGAATAACAATAAAAAGTGGAAGAGGGAAAGGAAGAATAAGTTAAAGAAAAAGCGGAAGAAAAATTTGGAAGAAACATATGAAGAAAAAGAGGAAGAAAAAGATGAATAAAAAGAGGAACAATAAAATGAATAAAAAGAGCAAGAAAAAGAATAATAGGAATTACATGAGGAAGAACAAATGAAAGAAGAAGAGGATAAAAAATATCAAAAAGAAGAGTAAGAATAGAGGTTGAAGATGTGGTAGAAGAAGAGAAAGAAGAAAAAGAAAAAATTGATTAGAGAGAAGAAGAAGAAGACGTAGTAGTAGTAGTTTAATATGTAGTTGAAAATGAAGTTGAATAGGAAGATGAAGATGGATAGAAAAATAAATAGGATGAAGAAGAGTAAAACAATGAGACATGAATTTGAACACAAATAGGAATAGGAAGAAGAAGATAAAGAAGAAGGCAATGAGGAAAATAAAAAAAAAGATGGAAAGGAAAAGAATAGGAAAGACAAAAATAAAGATGAAGAGGAAGACAAAGTGGAATAGGAAGAAGATTATAAGTTGAAAATGAAGAGAAACTTAAAGATGAAGTGGCAGAAGAATGAGATGATGAGGAAAGATAAGAAGAGGAAGAGGAAGTGGATGAAAAAATGATGAATAAAAAGAGGAAAAAGAAAATAAAAATGATAAATAGAAAGGATGTAGAAAATGGAAAAATACAAAAAAGAAGTTGTAAAAGAAGGGTGAATAAGAAAAAGATAAAAAAAAGAAAGAAGAAGAAGAAAAAAAAAGAAGAAGAAGAAAAAAAAAAGAAGAAGAAGAAAATGGTGAAGAATAAGAAGGGGAAGATGATTGAAGAAAAAGTAGAAAAAAATGAAAGAAGATTAGGAATATTGAAAATATAAAGATGACTGAGAAGAAAAGAATGAAGAATATATAAAGAAGAAAAAAACAAAGTTGAAAAATAAATGGATGAAGAATAGAAAAAAAAAACAGGATAAAAAAAATAGCTTAAGAATAATAGAAGATGAAGTAGAAAAACTACTAGAGCAAGAACAATACAGAAGAGTAATAAGAAAAAAGAGAATAAATAAAAGAGGAAGGTGATATAAAAGAAAAATAAGAAGAATAACAAGATGATGAGGTGGAAGAAGATTTAAAATATAAATAGGAAGAAAAAGGTTAGAATAAAAGCAAGACAAAGATGAAAAAAAAAGAATAGTGAAAAGATGAGTAAAAATAAGAGAAAAAGATGAATTTGAAGAGGAACAAGAAATAGAAAAACAAGAAGAAGATGAAGATGATATTTAGAAAGATGAAGAAGAAAAAGAAGAAAAAGATGAAGAATGTGATGATGAAGAGAAAGATTTAAAAGAAATAGAGTATGTTTAATATTACAAAAAAAATGAATAAAAAAAGTAGAAGAAGAAAAAAAAATTGAAAAGAAAATAGAAGAGAATGAAGTAGAGGAAGAAAAAAAAGGAGGATGAAAAGGAAGAAGAAGTGCAATAAGAAGTAGAAGAAGAGGAAGAAAAAGAGTAAGAAGGAGAAGAAAAAAAAGAGGAAGAAGAATAGGAAGAAGAAGAGAAAGAATAATAGAAAGAAGAAAAGGAAGAAGAAAGATAAGAAGAAGATAAATTCAAAGAAGAAGAAAAGAGAAGAAAAAGAAGAACTAGATAAAGAAGTAGAAGAAGATGAACCATATAAAGAAGAAGAAGAAATAGAAGAAGAACCAAACAAAGAATAAAATGAAGAAGTAGAAGAAGAAGAGATATAAAAAAAAGAAAAAATAGTAGAAGAAGACAAATAAGAAGAGGAATTAGAATAGAAATAAGAAAAAGAATAAAAAAAAGAGAGAAAAATAAGAAGAAAAAGATGTGTAAGATAAAGAATGAGAAGAAGAAGTAGTAAAAAAAGAAGATGAACAAGAATTGGCAGGATAAGTAGAAGAAAATGAGAAAGAAAAAAGTATAATAAAAGGAAAAAGAAAAAAAATAAGTAGAAGAAAATAAATGAGATGTAGAAGAGGAATAGGAAGAGGAAGAGAAAGTGGAAGAATAATATAAAGAAGAAGTGGAAGTATAAGAAGAAAAAGAATAGAAATAAAAAGAGTAATAATATGAAATGGATCTAAAGAGAAAGAAGAAAAAAAAGAATAATTAAAAAGAAGAGAATGAAGTATTAAGCAAAATAGAAAGAAGAATGAAAAGAAGTGGAGAAAGAAAGAAAGGAATAAGAAGTGAAAAATGAAAAAAAAAAAAAAAGTGGACGGAAAATAGGAAGAAATATTGGAAGAATAATAGGAGGAAGAGGGAGAAGAATAGAATGAAGAAGAGTAATAAGAAGAAGAAGAGGAGGAGGCAGAAGAAGAAGAAAAATAAAAAGGATGAAGAAGAGAAAAAAGAAGATTAATAAGAAGATAATGAAGATTTTTAAGAAGTAAAGGAAGAAGAAGAATAGGTAGAAGAATAATAATAAAAGAATAGGAGAAAAAAGAAGAGGAAAATAAAGAAGAATAAGAATAGTAGAAGTAGAGGAAGATCAAGAGAAATATGAAGAAGGAAAAAAATGAAAATGATGAAGGAAAAAAATGAAAATGATGAAGGAAAAAAAAAAGAGGAAGAAGAAGAAATATAAGAAGAATTGAAAGAAGAATAGAAAAAAGAAGATGAAGAAGACAAAGAAAAGGATTAAGAAGTAGAGTAAGTAGAATTGAAATAAAAAGAGGAAGTGGAAGAAAAAATGGAAGTAAAAGTAGGAAAAAAAAAGAAGTGGAATAAGTAAAAATATTTATGATGAACAAATGATGAGAATGAATATGAAGAATAGATGTAATAAGATGAAAAAGTAGGGTAGGATGAACAAGAAGTTACATGTTGAGGTAAAAATTCAATTAAAATAAGAAGATGAAAAGAATAAAAATAGAGAGAAAAGGAAGATGATAAAAAAAAGAATTAGAAGAAGAGGAAGAAGAAAAGAAAAAAGAAGAGGAAAAATGAGAGTAAAAAGAAGAAGAAGAAGAAGAAGAAGAAGAAGAAGAGTAGGAGGAAAAGAGGAAGAAGAGTAGGAGGAAAAGAGGAAGAAGAAGAAGAAGATGATGATGATGATGATGAAAAAGATGAAGAAGAAGAAATAAATTAAAAAGTGGAAGAGACATAAAATAAGAAAAAGAAGATGAAGAATAAGTGAAAGCAAAAGCAAAAATAAGATGAGAAAGAAAATTGAGGAAGAAGTAGAAGAAAAAGAGGAAGGGTATGAATAAGAAGAAGTAGAAGAGGATGAAAAATAAGAAGAGTAAGAAAAAGAAGAACAAGAAAAATAAGAGTAGCAGAAAGAGGAAGAAGAATTGATAAAAGAAGATAAAAAATAAGTGAAAGATGTAAAGGAATAAGAAAAGAAATATGAACAATAAAAAGAATATGAAGAGGAAGAAAACAAAAAAGGGAAAAAAAAGAGGAAGAAGAAGAGGACCAAGAAGATTAAAAAATTATAGAAGAAGAAGGGAAAAAAAGAGAAATAAAAAACTTGAAAAAAATAAGAGCAAAAAAAGGAAAAACAATTTTGGAAAAAGAAGAGGAATAATAAGTAGAAGAAGATAATGAAAAGAATGAGAAAGAAGAGGAAGAAGATGAGAACATAAAAGTGAAAAAGAAAAGGATGCAAAAATGGAAGAGTAACATGAAGAAGATAAGTAACAAGAAAAAAAAGTAGTATTATATGATAAGGAAGAAAAAAAAGGGCAAAGATTTGGAGCAAGATGAATAAGTGAAGAAGTAGAATAATGTTATGATTAAAAGGAAGATGAATATGAATAGGAAGAGAAAAAGTGTAAGATGAATAGGAAGATGAATTTGAAAAAAAAGAGAAATTTGATAAGGATGATGATGAAGATGATAATGAGGAACATGATAAAGAAGATGAAGAGGAATATAAATGGGAAGAGAAAAACGATGAATAGAATGTCAAAGTTGAAGATGAAGAGCGACATGATGTGTAAAATGAATGGAAAGATGAAAGGAATAAGAAGAAGAAAAAAAAGAGGAATGATAAGAAGAAGAATAAAATGAAGGATAAAAGGAACAAAAAGAAGCAAAGAAGGCAATAAGAAAAGGAATATGATAAAGAAGTCAAAAAGAATGGAAGAAGAAGATGAAGAAAAAGAGGATAAATGATATGAAAAAAAAGATCAAGATGATTATGTAGAGTAAAATTGTAGTTTAAAAAGAAGGAATAAGGAGGGTAAGAAAAAGAAGAGAAAAAAGAACAAGGAAAAAAGATCAATATGTAAAAGAAGAAGAAGAAAAAATAGAAGAAGAGGAAGAGTAAGAAAAAAAGGAAGATAAACAAGGTGAAGAAGAAAAAAGGAAGTAGAAAAGGAAGAAAAAGTAAAAGAAGATGAAAAAAAGAAGAAGAAGATGAAACAAATATACTAGAAGAAGATGAAGAATAAAAATAAAAAGATGAAGATAAAGAAAAAAAATAAAAAGAATATGAATAAAAATAGGAAAAATAACTAGAACAAGAAACAGAAGACAAAGAGAATGATAAAGATAGAGAAGAAGAGGGATAAGATGAAGAAAAACACATAGTAGAAGAACAAGAAGATGAAAATAAAGAAGTAGAGGAAAAAAATGATGATGAAGAGGAAGAAACATAGTTAGAGAAAGAGAAAAAAAGGAAGAAGAATAGAAACACAAAATAAAGAAAATGAAGATAAAGAAGAATATGGAGAAGAACAACTAGAAGAAAATTAAGAAGAATAAGAAGAAGATTAAGAACAAGAAGATGAAGAGTAAAAAGGAAATGAAAAGGTAGTAAAAAATAAAGAGAAAGAAGAAGTGGAAGACAATGTTGAAAAATAAGAAGCAGTTAAATAATAAGAAGAGGAAGATTAATAGCAAGAAGAAGGAGAAGTAGAAGAGCAAGAAGAAGTATAAGAAGAATAATAATAATAATAATAATTATTATTATTATAATAATTATAATAATTATAAAGAGATGAAGAGGAAGAAGTAGAAGTAGAAGAGGTAGAAGAATAAGTAGTAGAAGAGGAAGAAGATGAGAATGAAAAATGATTTATTCACAAAGAATAAATCATTTGCCTTGATAACAAAGGAGCCTGCACCATACTCGCGTACTTTCGGAGCAAAAAACAGGAACCCCGTTATCGTTTTTTCAGCCGACGAGTTACAGAAGCTCAAGGAGCCTTATCAATACATGCTTATCGGCAAATTCTCCCACGGCAGGCCTCGCCTGAGCGATATACAACAGTTCTTCTCCTCTCTGAAGCTCATGGGAAGGGTAAAGCTGGCCGATTATGATGCGAAACATGTGTTTATTCAGTGTTTTTCAGTTGATGATTATTATCGCATATGGCACCGTGGAGCATGGCAAGTAAGTGGTTTCCTCATGCGCGTGCTGAAATGGACGAAGGACTTCAGTCCAAAGGTGGAGGCGCCTGTTGCTCCGGTTTGGTTCTCTTTGCCGAACCTTCCTATATACCTGTTTAATGCTAATCCTCTCTATGCGATAACCTCTTGTTTGGGCAAACCTTTGCTTCGGGATGAGGTCACTGTGACATTAACTCGGCCTAGTAAGGCTCGAGTATGTGTAGAGTGTAATCTCCTTACTCCTCTGCCTAATGAAATTTGGATAGGAGAGGGAGAAGATGGGCAAAACAATGACTATTGGCAAAATGTCATACCCGAAAACATGCCCTCATATTGTTTAATCTGTAATAGGCTTGGGCACGATATATCTGAATGTAAAATAGGTAGAGAGCCGTTAGGAAAGGTGAAAGAGCAAGTAGCTGCAATAAGAAAAGTAGAAACATGGATAAGGAGGGAGGATGTGGCCCCGAAACCTCTAGGTTTAGGGGAAGAAGAAGAGTAGAGTATGAGAGAGAATGAGAGTTTTTTCTTGGAGGAGGAGGGAGATGGAAGCATTAGGGAGGTAAGCATAGAGGGTAGTAATGAAGAGAATAAGGAAGAGAGATTGGAGGTGGTGAAATTTAGAAGAAAAAGTGCTAGGAAAAATAAACATAGAAGGGTGTTAAAAAAAATAGAAGATTACAACTGGATAGAGGAGGATCTCCTAGACTTTCCGGATGAAGATTCGGAGGTGTTTAGTTGCCCTCAATTAGGTATAGAGGAAGTCAAGAAAGAAAGTTACTTAGGAGAAGCGAAGGATGATTTAGAAATGTACGATAAAATTGGGGAAAATTTAAATAAATTTCAATCTATGGAAGCCATAAAGAGAATGGCTATGCAACTCGGTAAACTAGAAAAATATAATGTATTATCTCAATCTATTCCTCCCAAGAGTGCGAGAAATATGAGGAAAGATAAAAAATATGATTCAAAATACATAACTAGATTACAATCCAAATTAGGTTTTAATGGATAGATATATGTATTGGAATATCAGAGGGGTGGTAAATAACCCTTCGATAAATAGGCTTAAAAATCTGATTAAAACATATAAAATTGCTTTAGTAGCTATAGCAGAACCTATGACACAGCAGGATCAAATAATAAAATATAGTAGAATATTAGGGTTTAATAATTCATTTTCTAATTTAAATAGTAAACTCTGGTTAATGTGGCATAATAATCTAGACATTGAAATATTAAAAGACACAGAACAAATAATACACTTTAAAATGAATAAAAATATAGAAGATATAATATCGGTGGTATATGCTAAAAATTATAAAAAAGCTAGGTTAGTTTTATGGGAGGAAATGCGAGATATAGCATCAAAAAATACTCCTTGGTTAATAGGAGGAGATTTTAATGTAATTAGAAGCTCTTTAGAGAAGAAGGGAGGAAAAACTCCGAACACAATAGCAATGTCTCAATTTAATGAGGCGATCTCTAAATCAAGTCTAATGGAAATAGCTTATACGGGCTCAAATTACACATGGTGTAACAACTGGAATAAAAGAAGGGCAATTTGGGCCAGACTGGATAGGGTAATGTGTAATGCTAAGTGGGCAGCCTCGCATGGGTCTACATCGCTTAGGCATTTAAGCAGAACCTGTTCAGATCACTGTCCACTTCTTATAACTATTCATCATAATAAAAGGAGCATAAGAAGCTTTAAATTTCAAAATATGTGGGGAAAGCATCCAGAATTTGAAAAATTGGTGAAAGAATCTTGGTCAGAGCCAGCACAGGGTAAACCGATGCAGGTTCTAATGTTCAAGTTAAATAGACTTAAAAAACATTTAAAATCATGGAAAAAGGAAGTTTTTGGGATTATAAATCTGAAAATAAAACAAGTAGAAGAGAAGGTAGAAAAATTAGAAATTGAATATGATAATAAAAATGATGATAAGATTAGACAAGAATTAAATAAGGCTAAAGCTGAATTGAGCTTAAAATTACATATGGAGGAGGTATATTGGAAACAACGAGCAAAAATTAAATGGCTAAAAGAAGGCGATAGAAACACTAAATTTTTTCATAATATGAGTAAAATAAAAACTTAGAAAAATAGAATTAAAGCTTTAAAAAACACGGAAGGAAAATGGATAGAAGAAGACAAGCAAATTGGAACTCTCTTTGAGGTTTTTTTTAAAATCACACTTATGTGGGCATGTGTCTCACGAAAATGGATAGAATTAAAGCTCCTTAATACAGGAGATCAGGGCTTCCACTACACAAGATCAGAATCAAATGATGAAAAATATACCAGAGGAGGAAGAGGGAAAAAATGTGGTTTTTAATCTTGATAAAGATAGTGCAGCGGGTCCAGACGGCTGGATTAACTATTTTTATCAGTTAATTTGGCCCATTATTAAACATGATCTAGTTTTAGCAATTGCCAGCTTTTTTGTCGGTAAAGATATCCCTAAATCCTGGGCAAACTCATACATAGTTCTTATTCCTAAAAAAGACGCCCCACAGATATGTGAGGATTTCAGGCCAATAAGCTTGTGTAATGCGATTTACAAGATTTTAGCCAAAATAATTCAGAACAGGTTAAGTAATATTTTGCCATTAATAATCTCACAAGAACAAACGGGTTTTGTTAAAAACAGACTGATGATTGAAAATATTAGGTTAGCATCAGAAATGATGAAAAACATTTCAGCTAAAACAAGAGGGCACAATCTAGCTATCAAGCTGGATTTATCCAAAGCATTTGACAGGGTTGAATGGGATGTACTTTGCTTTGTACTGAGAAAATATGGTTTGTCCGAATTATGCATAGATTTAATTTATAGATGTGTTTCAAATGTTTGGGTTAGAATTATTATAAATGGAAATATAGGTGAAGAATTCAAACCAAAAAAAAGTCTAAGGCAGGGAGACCCCTTATCCCGCTTACTATTTGATATATATCTAGAATTGCTTATTCTTAATTTAAACAAAAGAATGTCGGAAGGGAAAATATTACCTTTTAGACAACCTAAAAACACTCTGAGAATAGGTTGTTTGGCCTATGCTGATGATTTAATAATTTTCATAAATGCAAGTAAAAGATCTTTAATATACCTTATAGAATTACTACAACTATTTGAATTAGAAATAGGTCAGGTGGTAAATAAAAAGAAGTGTCAGTTTATACTGGGAAAAAAAGCTTTAGAGAAAGATATAAACAAAATTAAAAATTTAACTGTTTTCACCCAAAATAAGGGAGCTTTAATTTATTTAGGCTGCCCAATATTTGAAGGAAAATTGAGAGAGGAATATTTAGCACCGCTGCAAGAAAAAATGAGAAAGAAAATAGCAGGTTGGAAAGAGGACTTACTAGGATTTGGGGGACGGGTTACATTAATTTTGCACGTGCTTCAAAGCACGCTGGTTCATATCTTATCCGTAATACACCCTCCGAAGAAATTCACAAATAAGATAGAAATGGAGATGGCAAATTTTCTATGGGGAAAAAAAGAAGGGAAGAATAAAATTCATTGGAAAAATTGGGGAGATATTTGTTATCCAAAAGCATAGGCAGGTTTAGGAATAATCTCTCTACAAGATATGGCCACCGCATGGGATTGCAAAGGATGGTGGAGGTTGAAGGAAAATGACAGTCTTTGGGCAAAATATACGAGGGCAAGATATTTAGAAAAGCGGCCCAAGAAAGTTTCAAATAATTGGAAAGCATTGGAAAAACAAAAAGAAAAAGTAGAATCCCATTCAATATTAAAAAAGAGTGGTTGGAAATGGATCCTAACACCACAAGGTAATTTTACACTTAAATCGGTAAAGGAATTAATTAAGAAAAAAAAACCTGTTCAATCTATATCTAAATGGGTCTGGAGGGAAGGTATACCACAGAAAATGTGCTCGCTAGCATGGAAAGTAACAACAAATGCAATACCTGTGGATACTAATGTTCAAAGAAAGGGCATTAAATTGGTGTCTAGATGTGAATGCTGCTTAGAGGAAGAAGAATCTATGGATCACCTATTTTCGAAAGGTAAAATCGCCATACAGGTCTGGAAGAAATTTGATGAAACAAAGCAAATCATTAAAAGAGAAGATGGTATAATTGAACGAATTAAAACATGGGAAAAAGTAATCTCTACTAATCCTACTAGAATCTGGCTTAATATGTACTTACCACATGTAATAATATGGTGTATATGGAAGGCTCGAAATAGGAGTAGGTTTGAAGGAAAGAACATGGACACGTATGCAATATCACAAGAAATCATGCAGGAAATAAGTAACATTTCAAATTTTAACACTGTAATTTTAAATAAAATACACACAGAAAAGAAAGCAGAATGGGAATGGTTCCTAAATATAAAAATAAATAAACAATATTGGGCAAAAAGTATCTCTTGGCACAAACCTCCGGAAGGAAAACTCTCATTAAATATGGATGGAAGCTTTAATAGGGACACAGGTATAGCGGGGGGAGGTGGATTAATAAGAGATTCTTCAGGGACAGTTATGAAAGCTTTTACTACAGTTAGTGTAGCAGCCTCGGCTCTACATTCAGAAATTAGAGCATTAAATTTAGGTTTAACTGTTTGTAAAAAATTAGACTATAAGAATATTCAAATACAGGTAGATTCATTGCTATTAGTCAATTTAGTGACAAAGAAAATATCTCTTTGGAAACATGAAGAGGAATTAGAAATTATTTTGAATCTCATAGAAGAACTGAATGCATCAATATTACATATATATAGAGAGCTAAACACCCCGGCAGACAATCTTGCAAGGCTAGGATCGCAAAAAGGAGAAGCAGAATATGATGAGGTTACTCTGCCGATAAAAATAAAAGGCCTGGTGGAACTAGACAAGAATGCAATTCTCTATGTTAGAGTTAGTAAGGGTAGAAGGTGAGAGCCAGTTAAAATATTAATAGATCATATAGGTATAATAGAAGAGGAAAGGTTAACGGTAAAAAATGGGGTTCTCTTGGGGAATATGGTATATATGTATTTGTCTTTCTTAGCAGCGCAGCTCACTCAAAGCTTCATTCATTGGGAGGCAAGATTTGTTGGCACATGCAGTCTAAACCTCATTTGCTTTATTTCTTTGTTTATTGTATGTTTAAAAGTCTTATTTATGCTTATGAGAACAATGTTGCAAGGTCATGTGTTAATTAATTAGTTAGGATGCTAGAACATTAGACGTTGGGGTATAGAATAGGTATTGCTGTCATTAAGGAAGCAAATTTCAGATTTGCTAAGGTTCAATGAGGGTACAGAAATGAAGCGGCTATGGGGGAAAAATGGAGTTCAAAGTTGCTAGGATACGGCAGGAGTAAAGAGAAGAATGGAAAAGTGAAAATAGCAGAACATGGAGGGCAATATAGCGAAAATTAAGCTGTTAGAATGAATGGAGGCAGTCGGTAGGGGAATTTCTGTCCCTACAGTTACAGCAGCACTGGTATTATACAGCATACATGATGAAGGGTTAGTCAAGCTCTTGTAACAGCATATAAAGTGTAGAGTGCAGCATATATAGTGAAAGTCAAGGCTCCGGAACAGCTTATAAAGTGAAGAACTAGAGGGAGCAAGATTCAAAGGGGTGGAGAAAAAGTGTAGCATGAAGGGTGTTTATGCAATAAAGTTTCAGCTTGGGCATGAAGCTTTCGAACTGAAAGCTGGCACAGGCTTCCATCCTGGTGAAGCTGGTTTCGGCAACCCATTTGAGGACATCTTCTCCATGGGCGATATATTTGGCAATATGTTTAAACAGAAGCTTGGTGGGCAAGATGTCAAGGTTTCCATCGAGCTATCATTCATGGAAGCTGTTCAAGGGTGTTCCAAAACAGTTAGATTTGAGACCGAGCTGCCTTGTGAAGCTTGTCGCTTTGGAGCCGTCAACTGACTTATAGAAGGAGGTTCACGAAGGGAAAGTTAACATTAAGGAAGTGGGCATATAACCGAGTTACAAGTTCAGAATGGAAGTTAAAAATAACTCAAGATCTTTAAACAAATAAGCTCAAAGCGAGCGCACGTAATCATATTAAAATTAGGCTTGGTTCTTTGTCTCTTTTTTTCATTAAAGTGTATGGGTGTAAGAGGGATAAGAGTAGATTTTAGTTTGTAAAAAGGGTATTCCTCCGCCAAAAGAGAGGGCTAAAATTAATAAACAACTTAAAAAAAAAGATGAGAATGAAAAAGTGGAAGAAAAATAAGAAGTAGAAGCCGAAGAATAAGAAGTAGAAGCAGAAGAATAAGAAGGATAAAAAGTTATGAAGTTGGGAAAGAAGGAAGGAAAGTATAATAAAAAATAGAAAATTGTAAGAAGATGATTAAGATGAGGAAGAAAAAAGTGAAAAAATAATAGGAAACAAAAGATTAAGAAGAACAAATATTGAAGAAGAGTAAGAAGAAGATGAATAAAAAATGATGAAAAAAATAATGAAAAAGAAAATGAAAAAGATGTAGAAGAAGAAGAGAAAGAAGAACATGAAAAAGAAGTGGAAAAATAAGCCAGAGAAAAGGAGGCAGAAGAAGGGAAAGAATAAAAGGAAGAAGAAGGGGAAAAAGAATGAAAAGACGAAGAGGAAGAAGAAGATAAAGAAAAAGAGAAAGTTGAATAGGAAAAAATAGAATAAAAAAATAAGAAGAAGAATGAGAAGAAGAAGAGGAGGAAGAAGTAGAAGAAAAAGAATAAGAAAAAGAAAAAAAAAAAGAGAAAATAAGAGCAATGAAAAGATGAAAAAGAAGAGGATGGATAAGATGTACAAGTAGAAGAAGAATAAGAACAAAAAAAAAGAGAAGAAGAATAAGAAGAAGAAGAAGAAGAAGAAATGGAAGAAAAATAAGTATAAGAAGGGAAAAATGATGATAAAGAAGATGAAAACAAAAAAAAAGAAGAAAATGAGCAAGGAGAAGAAGAGAAAGATGAATAAGAAGAAAAGAAGAAAGAATTAGAAAAATAAGAAGAGAAAAAGGAAGAAGAAATAGAAGAAGAAGAGGAAAAAGATGCCAAAGAAGAAAAGAAAAGTAAATAGAAAAAGGAAGAAGAATGAGAGAAGAAGAAGAAAGAGGCAGAAGTTGTGAAAGTCGATTAGAAAAAATAATTGTTAGAAAAATTGCAAAAAGAAGAATAAGAGAAAGAAGAATTAGATAAAGAATTAGAAATATAAATTGAAGAAGAATAATAAGAAGAAAAAGTTTAGAAAGAATAAGTGGAAGATAAATAAGTGCAGAAGAGTAAGAAGGCAAGAAGGAAGAAGTGGACAAAAATGAAGAAGAAGAAGAGGAAGAAGAAGAGGAAGAAGAAGAGAAAGAAAAAGAGGAAAACAATAAATGATATGAATTTGAAGTCAAAGTGAAGATGATGGAAAAGCTTTACAAAAATGAAGATGAAGAGTAATAAAAAAATGAAGTGGAAGATGAAGGAATAATGAAGAGGAAGAGAAAGAAGAAGAACATGAGGAAGGATAAAAAAAAAGATTATAGGAAGAAGAAGGGGAAGATGAATACAAAAAAAGATGAGGAAGAGGAAAAGGAAGAAGAAGTGGTAGATGAATACAAAAAGAGAATAGGAAGAGGAAAAGGAAAAAGAAGATTAAAAAAAAGTTAAAAAATAAAGTAATAATGAGTGGAAGAAAAAGAAGAAATAGTGGAGGAGAAATAATAATAATAATAATACAAAGATGAGAAGAAGATGAAAATGAGAGAAAGAAAAAAAATAGAAGAATAGAAAGAAGAATAAAAAGAAGAATAAAAGAAGATGAAGATGAAGAAGAAGAAAAATAACAAGAAGAAGAGAAAGAAGTGGAGGTGGTACAAGAAAAAATAATTTAGCAGAATAAGATTATATGTAAGAAGATGAGGAATACATTGAAGTAGAGATAGAAGAAGGAAAGAAGAATTGAAATTAGAAAAAGAAAAAGTATGTAAAGAAGAATAAGTAGAAGAGAAAGATTAATGGAAGATACCGAGGAAGGAGAAAAGGAAAATGAAGAGAAAGAAGAAGAGGAAGAAGTCGAGGAAGAAAAAGAAGTAGAAGAAGAAGTACAAGAAGAAATGGAATAAGATGAAGAAGAAGAAGTACAAGAAGAAATAATAGAAGAAGAGGAAGAAGATGATGATGAAAACGAGTAGAAAAAGAATAAGTACAAGAAAAAATAATAGAAGAAGAGGAAGAAGATGATGATGAAAACGAGTAGAAAAAGAAGAAGATGAAGAAGAAAAGGACGAAGAAGAAGTAGAAAAAAAAGAAGAGGAAGAAGAAGAAGACGAAGAAAAAAAAAGAAGAGGAAGAAAAAGATAAACAAAAAAAAGGAAGAAAAAAAATAATAAAAGAGGAAGAAGAAGAGGAACCAAAAGAAGAAGTAAAGTAAAAGTAGATGAAGAATAATAAGAAGTGTAAAAAAAGTACAAAATTAAGTAGGATAAAAAGTGAAGGGAAAAAATCAAAGGAAGTATAAGAGGTTGAAGAAATTAAAGAAAAAAAATGATGAAGAAGAGGAAGATTAAAATGATACTAAATAGGATGAATAATATGAAGAAGAATAGAAAGAAAGACATAATGAAGAAGAGGAAAAAGAAGTTGATAACAAATTTAAAATAAGAAAAGGAAGAAGAAGTTGAAGAAGAATAAGAAGAAAAGAAATAATAGGAAGAATAATAAGAAGCACAAGAAGAAGAAGAAGAAGAAGAAGAAGAAAATAAAAGATAGGAAGGACAAGAAGAAGAACAAAAAGAAGACGAATAAAAAAGAAGAGGAAGCAGAAAAATGAAGAAGAAGAAGTAGAAGAAAAAAAGAAGAGGAAGAATAATAAGAAGAAGAGTAGGAAAAAGAAGTGGAAGAATAAGAAGAAGAGGAGGAAAAAAAAGAAGTGGAAGAAGAAGAAGAAAAAAAGCATAGGAAGAAGAGGTGGAAGAATAAGTGGAAAAAGATGGGGAAGAATATGTGGAAAAAGAATTGAATAATGAATAGAAAGATAGATGCTGAAAAATATGAAGAATAAGAGGAAGAATAAAAAGTATGGAAGAAGAAAAAAAAGAATTGAAATATGAAGAGGAAAAAGAAGAGTAAGAAGATGTAGAAGGGGTAGAAGAAACTGAGGATGTAGAGGAAGACGAAGCAGGAGTAGAATAGAAATCTGATGAGGAAGACAAAGTTGAAGATAAAGAGAAAGGCAATAAGAAAGATGATCAAGAAGATGATGAGCTAAACGATGAATAAAACAAAGAGGAAATTAATAGTAAGACAAAATAAATGGTGAGGATCTCAAAAAGGAAGAGGAAGAGTTAGATTAAGTGGAAGATGAAGGGGAAGACAAAAAGAAAAGAAAGAAGAAGTAGAAGAAGAAAAAGGCTAAGAAGAGGAATAAAAAATGAAAATAAAAGAAGGAAGGAAGAAGAGGTAGATGAAGAAGAAGAAAAAGAAAAATGTGAGAACAAGAGTAAGAAAAGAAGAAGAAAAGAAGAAGAATAAAAGGAAGAAGAATAAGAGAAAGAAGAAAAAATAGAATAAAAAAAGTAGAAAAAGAATGATAACAAGAATATAAAGTTGAAAAAGAAATGTAACTCAAAGTCAAAGAGTTACAAGAAGGGCATAAGAACATGAAGATGTAAAAGAAGAAGAATAGCAAAAAGAAGAAGTGACAAAATAAAAAGAGGAAGAAGTTGAGTAATAAGAAATGCAGCTAGAAGAGGAAGAAGAAAAAGAAAATATTGATACAGTAGTTGATGAGGAGGAAGATGTAGAATATATGAAAAAAAAGAAGATGATAAGGTATATATAAAGGTAGCATAGAAAGAAGACGAGAATGATGAAGATGAGATAGAAAAGTAATAAAATGAGAAAGAATAATATAAATAAAATGAGGTAAAAGAATGGGAAGAAGAATAAGAATAGAAAGTAGAAGTAAAAAAAGATGAACAAGTACACAAAGAATAAATATGAGTAGCCAAGAAAGAATAAGAACAAAAAGAATATGAAGAAGATAAATAAGAAAAAAAAATAAAAAAAAGGAGAAGAGGACGATGAAGAGGAAGATAGTGAAGAATATGAAGACAAAGTAGAAGTCGAAAAGTTAGAAAATGGGAAGATGAAGTGTAAGAAGAAAAGGAAGAAAAAGTGGCAGAATAAGAAAAAGAAGAAAGAGATAAAGAAAAAAAAATGAATAAGAAGAAGAAAAGAAAGAAGATGATTAAAAAAAGAAAGTAGAATAAAAAGAAAAAGAAGAAAAGGATGAATAAGTTGAAGAAAAAGTACAAAAAGAAGAAAAAAACAAATAGGAATATTTAGTGACAGAAGAAGAAGAAGATAATATATTAGAAGAAGGAAAAGAACAAGTAGAATAAGAAGCATAAGAAGAAGTTGAAGAAGAATGAGAAGAAGAGGGGGTAAAAAGAGAATGATGAAGAGAAAGTAAAAGTGGAAATAGAAGAGGAAGAAGAAAAGGAATACGAGGAGAAAGATGTAAAGGAATCAGAAGAAGCATTTGAAGAAGAAGAATAAGAAAAGGTGTTAGTTGAAGAAGAGAAAAAAAAGTTGAAAAAAATAAGAAGAAGATGAAGAAAAAAAAGAGAACAAGTGAAAAGAAGGGTAAGAAGCATAAAAAGTACAAGATAAAGAGAAATGCAATGTAAATGTGGAAGAAGAATTAGAAGAATGAGAGGAAAAAGAAAAAGAGGTACAAGAAAATCAATATGAATATAAATGAAGAGGAAGTAGGAAGAAAGATGATGAGGAAAATGAAGTTGAAAATAAAGTGGAAGATAATGAATAGATGATGAGAAAACTAGAGGATAATAAAGAGAAAGATGAATATGAAGATAAATAAAAAGTTCAAAAGAATGATGAAGTGAAATATAAAAAAGATTAGGAAGAGGAAGATTAATTGGAAGATGAAGGAGAAGATTAAGAGGAAGTGGAAGAAGAAAGAAGAAGAAGAAGTATAAGAAGAAAAAAAGAATAAAATGAAAAAGAAGATGAAGAATGAGTGAGAAAAAAAAGTTTAAGAAGAATTAAAGGAAGTTGAAAGGTAGGAGAATTAAAAGAAGAAGTGAAACAAGAAGTGGAACAAGAGCGGAAAAAAAGTGGAAAGAAAAGAGGAACAAGACGATGAAGAAGAAGAAGAAATGAATAAATGACAAAAGAAGTAGAAGGAGAGGATATAGAAGAATGACAAGATAAAGGTAAAAAATAATTGGAAGAATAAGAGGAAGATAAAGAAGTAAACGATGAGGAAGAAAAAGTGAAAGATAAAGAATAGAAGAAGAGTAAGACCAAGAGAAAGAAGAAGAAGAATAGGAAAAATTAGTGGAATAAAAATATAAAGTATAAGAGGAGGTGATGGAGAAAGAAGAAGAAGAAGAAAAAAAAAGAAATAGAAGAAGAAAAAGAAGAAAAAGAAGAGATGGGGGGGATGAAGATGAATAGGAAGATAACGAGTAAAATGATGAGGAAAACAAAGAAGATGAATTTGAAGATAAAGAGGAAGACCATGGTAAATATGAAGAGGAAGACAACAAAAAATATAATGAGGATAAAAAAATGCAAGAGGAAGTGGAAGATGAAGCAAAAGATGGATGATAAAATAAAAAGGAATATAAGAAGAAGAACAAGTGGAAGGATAAGAGGAGGGAGAATTTGAAGAAGAAATGAAAGAATAAGTAAATGAAAAATAAAATGAAGAAGTAGTGTAATAACAACAAGAACGAGAAGAAAAAAAAGAAGTAAAGAAAGTAGAGGAGCAAGAAGAGAAAGAAAATTAAATTAAGAAGATTATTAGGATAAAAATGAGAGGCAAAAAAGAAGTGGTAGAAGAAAGGAAGATGAATAAGAATGTGAAAAGGAAGAAGTGTGAGAATAAAAGAAATAAGAATTGGAAGAAGAAAAAGAATGTGAAAAGTAAGAAGTGTGACAAAAAGAGAAAGAAGAAAAGTAAGTAAAAGATGTTTAAGACTAGAAAAAAATGATTAACAAGTATAAAAAGAAGAAAAAAAAAAGAAGAATAGAAGAAAAAAAAAATAAAATAATCAGAAGAATAGAAAGAAAAAGATGATCAAAAAAAATGAAGAAAAAAAAGTATAAAAAAGGTTAAATAGCCGATGAAGAAGACTAGGTAGAATAATTAAAAAAAATAAGAAAATAATAAAGAATAAAATTAAGATGAAGAGGGAGCACCCAATAGCAAGGTTTAAAACATATTGAGTGAGCACAAGCATAACATCATCCTAGGCTAAGCATTACCCTTTGTGTCTGGCCTAATGGCATGATCCACCAGCTAGGGTGATCACCTAATGGGGAGGTCTAATATTTTTAAAAATTTGGTCATGTTAGCTAGATGTTACTTACGTGACCAATTGTAATTGCCCTGCCACACAAGCTGGCCACCTATTAAGTTTTCATGCAAATGGGATCCAAATGCAAGGTTTGACATAGTCTGACCTGGCCATGAATTTAGTCATTCTAGCATGTCCAAATGGGTTGGCATGATAAATCTCATGCAAGAAGAAGATGATGATGAAAGAGAATAAGAGGAAGAAGAAGTTAAAAAAGAAAAGAATATAGTATAAAAAGAAAAAGAGGAAGAAGAAGAAGATGTAGATGATAATGATTATAAATAAAAGAAAAGGTAGGGGAAGAAGAAGAAGAAAAAGGCTAGAAGAAAAAAAAGAAATAGGGCAAGAAGAAGGGGAACTAGAGAATAAAAAAGAAAACAAAGAATAAGAGAAAGAAGGTAAAGAATAAAAAGAAGATAAAGAAAATGAAGATGAAAAGAAAAAAGAAGAGTAAGAAGAAGATGAAGAATATGAGGAATAAGAAGAGGAATAAGAAAATCAAGAAGAATAAGAAGAAGAATAAGAAGAAGAATAATAATAAGTGTAATAAGAAGAAGAAAAAAAAGAAGAAAAGGAAGAATAGTAAGGAAATGGGAAGAAAAAAATGGTATAAGAAAATAAAAATGAATAGGAAGATGAAACATAAGTAGAATAGAACTATGATAAGGAAGATGAAGTTGAAGACAACGAGGAATACAATAAGGAAGATGCGGAGTAAGATAATGATGAATATGAAGAGGAAAATGAAGAGTAATAAAAATAGGAAGACGTAATAAATAATGAAAATGAAGACAAAAAGGAAGAGGAATGATATTATGAAGTTTAAGACAAAGGGGGGGAGATAAAAAGGGTGAGAAAGAAAAAGATGTAGAAGAAGTAGAAGAGAAAGAAGAGGAAAAAAAAGAAAATGAAAAAGTAGTTGAAGAAGAGAGGACATAAACAAAGATGATGAAAAAGGAAAGTAGAAGAAGAAGAGAAGGAGTGGAATAAAAGTAGGAGGAAGAAGACGTTTATGAGGAACAAGAAGAAAAAGAATGATTGATAAATAAGAAGAAATGAAGAAGAATAGGAAGATAAAGATGAACAAGAAGAGTAGAATATGAGAAAAAAGAAGAGGAAAAAGAAGAGGAAAAAGAAGATGAAGAAGAAATATTAAATTAAGAGGAAAAAAAATTGAAATTGTAATGAAGAAGATGATAAGGAGAAATAGTAAAAAGAAAAAGAAGAAGGAAAAATAAAGATTAAAAGGTAGAATATGAAGAAGAGATAGAAAAGCTAGAAAATGTGGAAGAAAAATAAAAAGAAGAATATACAGAAGAAGATGTTGAAGTAGGGGAAATAATGAAGAGAAGAGAGAAAAAGTAGAAGAACATGAAAAAGAACATAGAGGAGAAACATGATATGTTGTAGAAGAAAAAGAAGAATAATACGAATATAAAAGAAGAAGAATAAGAATATAAAATAAGTAGAAAAAAAAAAGAGGATGAAGAAAAATATCAAGAAGTAGAAGTAGAAAAAAGAAGAAGAATAAAAGAATACGAAGAAAAAGAGGAAGAAGTAGAAGAATAATTGGAAAAAGAATAAAAAGAAGAAGAAGAAGAAAATGAAAAACAATAAGAATAAGAGGTGAAAAAAAGGAAGAGGATACAAAAAAAATTGACGAAGAAGAGCTAAAAATAAAAATAAAAAATAAAAATAAAAAGGAAGAGGAATCATAAAAAAAGTAGAAGAAGAATGAGAAGAATGATGTGAGAAAAGAAGAGGAAGAAAGATATAAAGGAGAAGAGGAAGAAATAGAAAAAGAAAAATAGAAAGAAGGAAAAGAAGAAGTTGAAGTTGAAGAAGAAAAAAATCAAGAAAAATAAGAATAAGAAGAGAAGAAGAAGAAAAAAAAAATTGCAGAAAAAGTGAAGAAGAAGAAAAAACAAGGAAGATGATGATGAAAAGTAAGAAGCAGTTAAAGAAGAAGAATAATAATAAAAAATAAAAGTGAATAGAAAGATGAAGAGTATGCAAGAAAGCAAAATGATAAGGAAAATTGAGTCGAACACAAAAAGGAAGACAATGAAAAAGCCGATGAGGAAGTTAGTGAAGAAGATTAAGATGAAGATAATTAAGAAGTTGAAAAGAATTATGAAGAGGAAGGCAAAAAGAAAGTGGAAGAAGAATATTAAGTGCAATGCGATGGGGAAGATGAAGAGGAAGAATAAAAACAAGAAGATGAATAATAAGAGGAAGAAAAATAAAAAGATCAAAAAGAAGATGAAGAATGAAGGAAGAAGAGAAAGAAAAGAATAATAAGTGGATGTAGAAGAGGAAGAAGAAATGGAAGTTGAATAAAAAAAATAAAAAGATGATGAAGGGGAACATGAAGAGGAAAATTAAGAAGAAAAGGAAGAAGAAGAAAAATAAATAATACAAAGAGGAAGAAAAAGAGGATAAAGAAAAGGAACAAGAAGAAGAGAAGGAAGAAGTAAATGAAGAGGAAGAAGAATGTGAAGAAAAAATGAAACAAGAATAAAAATAAGAAAAAGGAGTAGGTGGTGAAGAAGAAGAAGAAGAAAAAAGAAATTAAACTACATTAAAAGGAAGAAAAAAAATTAATTAAAGAAGAAGATAAGAAAAAAGAAAAAAAAGAAGTGGTAGAAAAGGATAAAGAATAAGATAAAGTGGAATATGAATAAAAATAGCAAGAGGAAAAGTAATAAGAAGAGGAAGAATTATAGGTCAAAGCTGTGGAAGAAGAAATGAGAAAACAATAGGAAGAAGAATATAAAGTATAGGAAGAAGAAGAAAAAGAAGAAATAATAAGAATAATAATAATAATAAGGGAAATAATAATAAAAGATAAAAGAAAAAGAAATAGAATAAGAAGAAATAGAAGAAGAAAAAAAATAATAATAAGAGATAGAAGAAGAATAAGAATAAGAGATAGAAGAAAAATAATATCAAGAATAAGAAGAGAGAAGAATAACAAGAGCTCTCAATTCTAGAGAGAGAAAGTGGCATTCGTAGAGAGAGAAATCTCCATTGTTGAAGATTGCAAGCTTGAGATATGGATAAACTCTCTAAACTATATCATATAAAATCCTTCTTTTCGGTTCTTAATGAACCCGAACTCTTATGTCCGGAATTTGATGCAAAGGAGGAGTCGTCGACTATTTTATTTCCGAAGGAAGACCTGGAGAAGATTCCTTCTCCATTTAAATATGCACTAATTGGCAAGTTTTCACACGACAACCCCGAGTTTAAGGACATATATGCATTCATTGAAGCTTTGGGACTCAGTCAGACCCACGTGGTATGATGTGAAACACAATATGTTGCAAATTAAGGAGGAAGAAGACTTCCTCCGACTATGGCTTTGTGGACAGTGGAGTATCTCGGGGTTTCCAATGAGATTATTCAAATGATTGCCAAAATTCACACCAAAGCAGGAATCCCCGCGGGCCCTGGTATGGTTTTCTCTCCCACAACTCCCATTTCATCTATTCAGTAAGCATGCTCTATACTCTATTGCGCGTGTGTGGGTAAGCCATGGTTAAATGACGAAGCTATGACCTGTATGACAAGGTCGAGCATGGCGAGGGTTTGTATTGAAATTAATGCATACTCTTCTCTTCCTCAAAGGGTATGGATGGGCAGTGATCACACACATGGCTTCTGGCAGACCATAGTCCCAAAATACATGCCTAAATATTGTTCTAACTATAAAAAAATTGGTCGTATGGAACTGGAATGCATCACAAAGGTAAGGAGAAGGCCATTAGATAGAATAAAAAAGAGAGAGGGGAAGAAGGTCTGGCTGAAGAAGGTTCATTCGGATGAGAGTTTGAGTAGTAAAGGGGAAAGGGCAGTTGAAGCAGAGGGTGGAGGAAGGAAAGGTAGGTAATAAAAATATGAGGGGAGGAGGGGGAGAAGAAATTGGAAAAATAGTGGGTAGTAGGGGGAAGGTTGGTGGGAAGGGGGTAGATGGAGAGGGGAGTGAAGGGGGGATAATGGAAGAAATAGATGGGGAAAAAGAGGGTGGGGGGGGGGGGGGGGGGGGGGGGGGTGAGAGAAAAGATTAGAGATTAAAAAATGGTTAGAGGAAGGGACTAGAGCTACCGAAGAGGTAGGAATTGAGTGGAGGAAGAAGAAAAAGGGGTTTTGGGGAGCGTAGAGAGGAAAGAAGAAGGAAAATAGAGCTTGAAAAAGAAATAACAAGATTTAATGGGGAAGAGGATGACCTTTTCTCGGAAGGAGAGACTGAGGCCAAAAGCTGGCCTATCATAGGCATGCATACGGAGATGCAGATTCTAGAATTTGCACTGGCACAAGATGATTCAAGGCTATGTAAACAGGATGAGCAGGCATGGATCATGAATAACAATAAGAGTGCAATGGAAAAAATAAGATTGATGAGTTTACAGCTAAACAAGCTGAACATAATAAGAAGCACTGAACAACCACAACCTAGTGCAAATAAATCTTCAAGAAATAGAAAAAAATACTTAAACATGAACTATGAAACAAGATGTATAACTAGAGCTCAAGCTAGACCTAGTAATGCATAATAGTTTATATTGGAATATAAGAGGAGTAGTAAACTCTCCATCAATAAAAATAGAATTACAAAATTAATTAAAATAAACAATATTAAAATTACGATATTAGTTGAACCCATGATTAATAAGGACTCATTAGAGAAGTATAAAAAGAAAATAGCTTTAGATAAGGCATTCTCCAATAACGGCAAGTTATGACTGTTATGGAAAAATACAATTGATATTGAAATAATTTCAGAGGCATAGCATATTATTAGTTTTAAACTAGAAAAAAAGTCAGAACCTATTATTTTGGTGGTATATGCCAGCAATGCGAAAGATAAAAGGAAAGAATTGTGGAGTAAGATGAAAGAGATGACCACAATGAAATCTCCATGGATTATAAGAGGGGATTTCAATGTGGTAAGGAATGTTAAAGAGAAAAGAGGAGGAAGGTCTCCTGACCCGATAGCAATAGCCCAGTTTAATGAGGCAATAGAAAACACAAAT
Source organism: Sapria himalayana (assembly GCA_029783825.1). Classification (NCBI taxonomy): domain Eukaryota; kingdom Viridiplantae; phylum Streptophyta; class Magnoliopsida; order Malpighiales; family Rafflesiaceae; genus Sapria; species Sapria himalayana. The sequence goes on from JAREIK010011200.1 coordinate 143,618, forward strand.
TTATAGATGTTGATTATTTGGGTCCTAGTTTTACATGGTGTAATAACTAGAGAAAAAGAGGGGTGATTTGGTCTAGACTAGACATATTTTGTATAATACCAAATGGATAGATTATTGTGGAGGGGTGAGTGTTAAGCACTTAAGTAGAACATGCTCAGATCATAGCTCTCTTCTCCTGAAATTCAAAAATAGAGATAGGAAACACAAGATCTTTAAATATCAGAACATGTGGGGAATGCACTTAAGTAGACATATAGACATGTAGATATATAGACAAATAGGCAAATAGGTAGATTAAAAAATACATAGATAGATATCAAAATAGAGTGATATACAAATATTCAGATAAAAAGATAGATATATAATTAGATTGGAAGATAGACAGATACATAGAGAGATAGATCAATAAATAGATAGATAGATCAATAAATAAATAAATAGACTAATCGATAGATAGATAGATACATATATTTATAAATTAACAGATTGATAAATACATAGATAAACATAGTAAAAGATAAAAAAATAGACTAATATATAGATACATAGATAGATAGATAGATAGATAGATTGATTGACAAATAAAAATATAGCCAGATAGAGAGATAGATTGACAAATAGACATATCAAAAAATAAATAAACAGACAGATATATATATATAGACAGATAGATAAATAGATAGATAGAAATATTGATAGATAGAAAGATAGATAGATTAATAGATAAATAGATAGACTAATCGACAGATAGATAGATATATTTATAAATTAAAAGATTGAAAGATACATAGATAGACATAGAGAAAGATAAAAAATTAGACTAATATATAGATAGATAGACAAATAGAAATATAGCCAGATAAATAGATAGATAGATAGACAGATAGACATCTCAAAAGATAAATAGACAGATAGATAGATAAATATAAATAAATAAAAAAATAGATAGATAAATAGATAAATAGATAGATAGATAGAAGAAATAATGATAGATAGAAATAATGATATATAGATAGATAGACAGTTAGATAAACAGATAGATAGAAAGACAAAAAAATAAACATATTGACAAATAGAAAGATAGACAGATAAAGAGATTGACTGATAGATAGATAGATCGATAGATAAATAGATTGATTGATTGATTGAGAGAAAGTTAGACAGAGATATATATATATATAGACCGATAAATATATTTAAATATAAATAGAAAGACAAATAGACACATAGACATATAGAGAGTTCAACCGATAGATAGATATACCGATAAACATATAGTCTTATAGATAGAAGAAAGATATATAGATTTACAGATAGATAAATATATAGATAGAGAGATTGAGTGACATACAAATAAATAGATATAAAGATAGACAGAAAGACATATAGATAGAGAGAGATAGATAGATAGACAAATGAATAGATTGATAGATAGATAACCAAGTAGACAAAAATTCAGATAGAAACATAAATAGATAGAGATATAAATAGATAGACAGATATTTAGATCAATAGATTTATAAATAATCATATTTGTATAATTTATTTATAGTTAGATTGAAATTTTGAAAAATAGATAGATTAATAGACAAAGTCATATAAAAAGAAAGACATAAAAAGAAAGATAGATAAATAGATAGATTGGCTGATATACTGATAGATAGAAAAATAGATAGTTACATTTATATGTAGATAGAAAGATAGACATATATATAAATAAATAGATATATAGATAGACATACATACAGACAGATAGATTGATTGATACACACACACACACACACACAATAGAAAGATAGATAGATAAATAAATAGATAGATAAATAGATAGATAAATAGATAGATAAATAGATAGATAGATAATTAATTAGATAGACAAATAAGCAAATAGGCATATAGTCAAATATACAGATAGACAAATAGTCATATTGATAGATAGGCACCTATATAGATAGGTAGATAGATAATTAAATAGATAGGAACAAATAGATAGATAAATAGATAGTCATATAGACATATCGATATATAAATAATAGACATATAGATAGATATACAAATATATAGATAGATAGATAGATATATATATATATATATATATATATATAAAGAGATTTATAGATAGACAAATAAACAGATAAATAGATAGATGACATATAAAAATATATATAGATGATAGATAGATAGATTGATTGATTGATATATAAATATACATATAGAGAGATAGACATATAGAAAGATACAAAGAGAGGCAGATAGATAGATAGACAAATATATAGATAAATAAATAGATAGAAAGACAGATAGACACATAGACACAAAATGATAAACATATAGATATATATATAGATAGGTATATAGATAGAAAGATAGAAATATACATATATAGACAAATTGACAGATAGACATATAGATAGATAGATAGATAAAATGATAGGTAGATAGATAGATATACAGATAGATAGATATACAAATAGACTTATAGACAGATAAACAGATAGATATATAGATAGATAGAATACAATTAGACTAAGATACATATAGATAGATTGACATATAGACAGATTGATTGATTGATTAGCTGATAGATAGATATACATATAGAGAGATAGACATATAGAAAGATACAAAGATAGATATATAGATAGATAAACAAATAGATAAATATATAGATAAATAGATAGATAGATAGATAAATAGACAGATAGATACATAGACACAGAAAGATAAACAAATAGATCGATATATAGATAGATAGATATATAGATAAAAATATTAATGTTAAATTAGATAGACTGATGGACGGATAGAAAAAAACCTCCATCAATTTTGATGTTAAATTATCAAGAATATTTTCTATAGATTCGGCCATAGAGACCAAGCAAAAAATTGACCTCTGCCTGATTAGTAAATAGGGAACCCAAAATATCACATTGACACCATGTAAAACTTACCTTATTTCTCTAATATACATTCCATAAAATAGAATCCAATATATAGAGATAAAAGAAAAATTACTTTTTTTGAAGTTACTCTAAGTCAAAATAGTATTTATGGCTATAATCATGTTGTATCCTTGAGGGAAGGGATTTCCTAAATATATGATTTCCCTAATTGGCTAATTGCAGAAATCACGCCAATAGTTAACTTTAAATTTTATATTGTGCCTATTGAATGGCAGTTATTACCCAAGGATGCTATGGTTGATGACAAAGACAAATTAAATGACATACTGATATTTGCTTTGGAATGTTTTTATTTTTTTTTGAATTTGTATTCAAATCTTCCAACTAAAGCCATAACATATTATGGCCATTCCTAGTAATAGATTGAGGACAAATACTTAAATTATATGAATTGCCTTCACTCTTAACACATTTGGATATGAATCCTTGAGAAAGTCCTAAATTAGGCTGTTTTTTTTGTTCACATGATGCAACCAAATTATGTGCCCCCTCCATGCTACAAAAAAAAAACACAAATCATCAAAAAAAAAAGGAAATGAGGAACACGATATAGGGAGTGATATCAAAAATTAGAAATATAATTTTTAAAAAATATATAAAATATATACAATATTTCAACATAACCAAAGCAGTCCTCACAATAAATAACTCACAAAAAAATTAGAGCAATTTATGCCTTATGGATAAATGAAAGTTACATATATCAAGTTATATATAAACCATCCCCAAGGTTGGAAGCCAATAAATTTCCTACATATACAAATAATACATAGAAAGAAAGTAAATGATTTTTTACTAATAAAATATCAAACTAATAGCAAGGAAATGTTCTAAATATTGAGAATTAATGACATCACATACCCACTCACACACCTACACACACACACACATATTGTATGTGTATATAGATCATAACTAAAACAAACATATATTCTCCCAACACATATATGTATACATATATAAATATATAAACAAACAAAAAGATGTGTGTGTGTGTGTGTGTGTGTACATATCATAATTTGGATGTGAGAGTTAATAACTAAGATTCTGCAATAAGAATTAATGACTTGTCATAAACCCAAACTACCTCTTCTATTGGGTGAAAGTAAGATTCATCAGTTTATATATACTGCACACTTGTTATATCGTCAAAAGATAGTAATTAAGCATTTATATTTGAAAGCTATGTGAGTTGATTTGGCAAGAACTTTGGTAAAATAATTATGGATCTCTGATATTATCTGCTACATTTCTAAATTGTGAGTGTCTGCATCACACGAGAAAGTTTCTAACAAGAATAGCTGTAATTATGCATGGTATTGGTTGTTTTGGGGTGTTAATGCTGCAGATAAATGAAGAGTTTGAATATACACCTCCAAGCACCAAGGAGACCTGTCAAGAGGGGGGCTCGGTAAGGCATCAACGGGTCGAAGGGTCAACAAAAAGCCAAGGTATATGGAGCAGCGAAAGGTGATGTTGAAAAAGTAAAGTTATCAAATTCAAAGAGCCAAATAAAGTTATGAAAGGCAAGAAAAGATTACAAACATAGCTTGAACAAAATAGTCCAGAAAAGTGCATCAAAACTAGCAAAAATTCTTCATAATGCATATTTAAATGAAGAGAGTCAAAAGTATAAATTCATAGAGCTAGGCTTTATTTTTCATTTTTGAGAAAGGGTGTAAAAGGGAAATGGGTAGTATTAGTTTGTACAAATAGTATTCCTCCGCCAAAAGAAAGGACATAATAATAAAACAAACCTTTTTTTTATAAAAAAAAAAGTTTCTAACAAAAAGATTCATTAGTTTACATACATTATACATATGAAGAGTGCAACAAAAAGATTAACCACTCCATGAATTTGAAGTTGGCAGTGATATAACAAGAATATTTGCAAGTTTCCAGCAATCTAATTCTGCTTGTTAAATCTTATTTAAAAAACAAAATAATGTTGTTCAATAAGAAACATACACTTCTTTGTATCGAATGAATGAATTCACTATTCTCCTTTCAAATTCCTCTTTCCATGTGTGCCTTATGAAAAAAATATGGGTTAGAATTTGCCCAAACTTTCCTCTTTAGAATTATCTAATTTTATTTCAAATAATGTTTAATAATAAGTTTGATATTTTTCAAATAATATGTATTTAAGATAATTATTATAATTTTTAACTATTCTTTAGAGGAATTATTTAATAAGCCTATGCTTCTAAATAATTATAAATCCCTAGACACCATTCATTATAAGTTGATATTGCTTGTTGATTGACATTGGTTTATTGTAATTCTATTTTATAAACATTACGGAAAGAAACTACCTTAAACTTAATTAGCTTGGTCGGATGAACTTCTCTCATATGCTCATAGTTCTAGAAAGACACAACAAAGACAATGATGCTACAATGGATTACCATCGTCAAACTGATTTCCTTTTTTATATTATTAAAATCAAAATCAAACATTAATTTACATTAAACCAATCTATTGGTTTTCTTATAATATTTAAAATCAAACTCTATTTATTTAAAATATAAATTTACATATTTATAATTAATTTAAATATAAAATTAATTTGATTTTATTGCAAAACCAAATTAATTAGATTATAATTAAATTAAGTATTCTTATTTTGTTTATACATATATTTTAAATATACACAAAATATAAAACTTTGTTCAATGCTTTTGGATAAGTCTATAGAAGGAATATCAACTAGAATAAGACATTGAGCTTCCAATATAAATTATTTTGCATAATAATCTATATTAATTATAATGCATACCACTACAGAATTATAATTGTACTCTCAATTATTCAAAATACATTATATTTTTTATTACTTATCATAAATTAAACTGCTCGTGTAAAGATTACATATACACATTGATTGAATCAAATTATTAACAATCTAATTAAATCAACCTCTATTTATTTTCTTGATACTTTTCACTTGACTTAATTAATTTGTCAAATCTAAATTCAGATACAAGTTTTATAATATCAAAACCTATAAACTTCCTACTTATAAAAAAAAAAAACTTATCAAAAAAGACCTATAAGCTTCTTCAAGGATATATCATCAATCATTTTGACAGGACATGAATTCTATCAGTAATTAATATTCACCTTATTATTAATAAAGTTGTCTAATTCATATAATTCTTAAATCTATTTCTAGAATTCATTCTTTATGAATCAAAATAATTATTAACAAATATATGCAAATAATAATTATTTCAAGAATAAGAATGATAATATTTATAATAGCTATGATAGATTTTATTTATAAGTTAGTACAATATAATTATAATATATTAGTCATTCAATATATTCAAGTGTACTAGTACTACAAATTAGAACTTTATCATTCATCATATTTAAGATACACTCACTAAAACCTAGTGTTATAATCTTATTGATAGAATATATAGTTCTATCTATATTGTAAATAATAAAATTATATTCGATCAACACTGATAATTTGATCATCTATAAGTAGAGGTCTCAAACAGGGCACAACCCGGGTCCAACCCAGGGCCCAGCCCGATTCAGTCTTGCTTGGCCCAACACAATTTGGAACCATGTTGTAGGATGGGCTAGGCTGACCCTTGTCACGGTTCATGACGTGCCAGGTAGGCACGATTTGTGTCTCATGTAGGACTAGGCATGACTCATGTGTCTGGCAAAACACACACTATAAACTGGCCCGGGGGCCCAACCAGATTTTTTAAAAATATCCAGCTGGAAAAACTAGGTACAAATCAACCCGACAAGTCCAGGCATATCCTGGCACGACCAAGGTATAAGTTGGGCAAACTGGTCATGCCAGGCCGACACTTCTTAAGCCATGTCGTGCCTGACACAACACGGTTACTATACCGGGCCATGCCGGGCACGACACGATGGCCCAATAAAGCCACAAAAAATGGCCTGGTCTGACTCGACCCGTTTGATACCTCTATCTATACATAAGCTAATCATCAATAGTCATAAAAGAAACTTTTTATTAAAATAATAAAAGGAATCTAATTAAGAAAACATTGATAAATGGCTTATATTAAAATCTATTTCAAACAACTTTCTCATTATTTTTGATGTAAAATTATAATTCAATTTCAAAGTATTATTAAAAGAAACATTTGCACATTAACACTATTCATTGAACAGTAACGCTGCATAATTTAGAGGGGGCTAGTAGGGGCTTTCCTAAGATACGAAATTACATTAATATATACGGGAAATCAAATCTCACTTATATTAAAATTGGAAGCCATATACAATACAACCATGGAAGTCCATCACAAGAAATCTCCATCATAAATCAAATATGATCATGCAATTCAGCGAAACAATTATAGAACATAAGAAAAATTCATAAATTTGATATGATCATATTAATTAGAGTTTGGAAATGGGCTAGCCCAGCCAATTTGTAGCATGGGCCAAAATGGGTGGTCCACTTCGGCCCATTTTTATTCGAGTCAACAATTAGCAAGCCTAGCCCGACCCTAAAGGGTTGTGGGCCAAAATGGGTTAAATGGGCTAAAAGGCTAAAATATAAAAAAACTGATTACATTTATATTTTTATGTAAAAATATATTTTCATCGGCATAATAAAGTTAAAACAAGCTAAAAATTTGCATACTCTTCAATTACATTATCTATTTTAAATAATAAATAGTAAAATAACTAAATAATATATTTAAAAATATTAAATTATATGGTGAACAAAATAATAATATAAAAAAATGGGCCAGATGGGCTAGCCTGACCCGAACCTCTTTGGCCTACTGGCCTATTTGCACCGGGCCAAACAACCAGAATTTTATTTGGGCCTTCATTTTTTGAGTCCAGCCCTCTAAAATTTCAGGACATCCCACTTTAACCCGTCGGTCTCAGCCAATATTACCAGCCCTAATATTAATATGTTCTTGAAATTGAAATGCAAATTTATAAATAAACTTACTAATTGTTTAAGAAAATTAATCGTGCATCGCAGCATCCACTCGATTCATTGCTCAGAAAACAAAGAAAGAAACAATAAAAAGAAAGAAAAGGTCAATTTTCATCAACTTATAAGAAAAAGAAAGATTCCTAAATCTGCGATATCAATTGTTAACCTGTGCAAGATCTCTTGCGCATCTGGTAATGATCTCGCAGCCTCTGCTATATCGATAAGCCTCTGAGTGAGCATGACACATATAGTAGGACGCTCCTGGAATTTTACATGGAACAACGTCCTTCATTAAAGAATGATAACTAATGTACCTCTGCTGCAACACCATAACAGATCTCCCTCTGCTTTTTAATTTCAATACTTGCGTTTCTTCAAAGCAGTTATCTCTGGCTGTTTTTGAGAGATATACCCTTGGGGATGGAACCCTAGTTCTCCCTATTTTGTATTCAGATGTCGAGGAGAGGAAAGATAGAGAGAAAAGGAGGGCAGCGATGGAAATGAGGATGAACTTGGCCATTTTCATCTTGTGTTATCGGGTTCGATGTGACTTATTAAGGGGTTGTACCGGTGGTAAGTTCTCCAAACAAATCACAATGGTTATAAATTATAATAGATGATTATTGAGACAAATTAATTAACATCCAAACATGCAAACAGTCGTTGGAGCATGCTACCTAATTTTAAGTCATTATCATCTTTCATAGTGTCATACCCTTGTTAATATTTGAATGCTCAAAAATTGAGCTATTATTCTTGATGGGACAAGACATGGCAAAAGTACCCGTGTCTCTGAAAATTTACTGAACAACAGTGTATGCACATAATTTGGAATTGGGTAAATAGAAATACCAACTTTATTGATATTTATTTATTTTTTGTCGACCTTGGATCATCATTTAATTTCATATTTTTAGATTTTCATAAGGATTTAAAATTAATATCTCAACTCTCCCTACTTTAACGTGGAATTATTCTAAAATATTTTGGATAATTGCATAGAACTAGATCCAATCAAAGGTACCTACAACCTAATTAATTTTATAATAATAATAATTATTATTATTTAAAGGTTTTAAGATAAATGTGATGTAAAATAAAACAAGTAACATTTATTTTTTTTTCTTACTTTATATATATATATATATATTGTAAAAGGACAAAAATGTGTGCCATGTAAAATTTTTATTTTGATTGAATGTTTTTTTTGAGTGAATTAAAAAATTGTTTATTTTTCTATCTTTTTTTTAAGAGTGTAAACTAGAACATGGTATATGTCGGAATTGATTTATTCTAAAAGTCATTTATTATTATTTTTTTCATTTCTTTATTTATATATATTTTTTTATTTAAAAAAAAGATTCTATAATGAACTAAATTTATAAAAATACAAATATCATTTATTCCACACTATAGATAATTTGATGCATAGAGTTTGATATATACATGGAAGATTAAATCATCAGTTCTTGTGAAATGTCAATTTATTGTTTACAATCTAGATAGAGCTAGATAATCTATAGGAAAAATTATAGTACTAGATTTCAGCGGAACTATCTTAACTATGATGAATGATAAAGTTTTAATTTTAAATATTATTACACTTGAGTATATTGAATGAGACTAACATGATATATAATTATTTGTACTAAATTGCAAAATAAAATATACTATTATTATTATAAATATTGATGCTCTTATACTTGAAGTAGTTATTATATGTGTACACTTGTTAATAGTCATTTTAATTCATAAAAAAATATAATTTAGAAATAGATTTTAGAATTATATAAATTAGATAACTTTATCAAGCACATGTATAAATATTATTTGTTGATAGAATATATGTCTTATCAAAAAGATTGATAATACCCCATTGATAAAGCTTATAAGTTTTGGTATTTTTGTACCCTAATGATAGATTTTGATCAAGCAATTCAAATAAATTAGTGGAAAGTATCAAAGATATAATTAAAAATTAATCTAATTAGATTACCAATAATTTGATTCAATCAATGAGTATCTGTAATCTTAAAATGAGAAGTTTAATTGTGTTAAGTAACAAAATACACTAATTAATTTTAAATAAGTGAGGTAGTACAAGTATACTTCTTTTATAATATGAAGCATAATTAATATAAATTATTATGCTAAATAATTTACATTGGGAGACCGAGATCTTATTTAGGTCAGAGTTCTTTCCATAGCCTTATCTAGTGCCAATGAAAATACTTTAAAGATTTTACGCATTTGAAATATGTATGTGTATTTAATTGAAATAAATTAATTTGATTAGCATCAAATATTAGATTCTTTTTAAAATTTATTTTATATATATATATATATGAAATTAGAATTTTTAATAATTAAAATATTAAATAATAAAATGAACTGGTTCATATTAAATATGTAAAGCTTTTGTTCAGATTTTATTATTTGAAAGAGGATAAAAGTTCGGATGATGCTAACCATTGTAGCGTCATCATTTTCTTTGGGTGTTCTAGAATAGAGGCTTATGAGAGAAGAGCTTGTCATCACCTTAAAGTATCATTATATGTTTATAATCTACTCGATATAATAAGATAACTCATACCATTATCAGCTTGTTAATTTTTTGTTTCTTTTGTTCTCAATTCTACAATCGTGTCAAAGTAGACATTTCATATCAATTAAGTTTGTTCTTTTGTTTCTATCAGCATCACCTTCTTTCAAAGGATGACCCTAACAAAATTAGACACATATATATTAATATTATTTTCTTTTCTTTTCACTATAATCATTGTTGTCACAACACCCAGTCTTACAAAAAAAAAAGAATGATCCACTACAAGAAAAATCCCATTTAGCTAGGAATAATTTCCTAGCTAAATGGGTGTTTTCCGTCACTAAATGGGATATAGCGACGGATTACTGATAGATCGGTTTCCTATCTAAAGTGCTTCTAACTAAAAATTTAGTGAGTGAAAGTATCCCAAGCTAAAAAGTTAGCAACGAAAAAATTTCTTGCGAAAAAAGACAAATTCTCTAACTAAATTAGCAAGCTAAATGAGATTTTCTAATGCTAAAAGAAAATAACGACGGAAGATTCCCAAGCTAAAGTGTTGGTCACTAAATTTTAGCGACAGAAATTGTCCCTAGCTAAAAAAATTTAGCGACGAAAATTCCGTCGTTAAATTTAAGGTTTCCCTAGCTGAATAGATAGGGAAAATCCTTTAGCTAAATTAGCAAGGGATTTTTCCCATGCTAATTTAACAAGGGATTTTTCCCTAACTATTTTAATTTTAAAACTATTTTCAGAATTTAAGTTATTTTAAAAATTTTAATTAAATAATTTAATATTTTTATATCATATTGAATAAAAAATGAAACTATAAATAATTTATAATAAACAAAAAATAAATCATTTAAAAACTTATTTTAATTCAATATTTTACATAATTAAAATAAAAAAAACAAAATTTTATTATATCTTATTCATCAATGTATCTACCGACAGTGCATAATGTAAATTATATCCATTCATTGACATTACTTTCTCTCCATCTGCATCTCCAATCATCATTTTTCTACTGCGACAAAGCTGTCCGAGTTACGACCCGTAATGTCTAGTGAAAAATCTCATCACTTATACAAGTTTTGTATGAAAAACAATGCAGTATCATATCTGTAAGAAATTTAAACAATTCAATCAAATTAAAATAAAAAAAAGTTATGTTTTGATAAATATATAATTTTGCAGTATATATGTATATATATACACTAGCATTTCATTCGTACATATATTACTACAATATATGTACATAAAAATTGCAGTTTTATGTGTACATATAAACTGAGTACAAAAATACTCAGTATATATGTACATAAAATACTGCAGTATTATATGTACGTATATACTGACTTTATTCATATGTATATACCACATTTGGTGCTGTTGCTGCTGCTCCTTCTACCACTACCACTCATGTCGCCATTGTTGATGTCACTGTTGCTGCCAATACTACTACTGATATTGCCGCTGCTTCTGATGTCACTGTCGCTGCCACTGCCATAGCTGCTGCCGCCAATACTGCAACTGCCGTAGTTGGTGCCATTGGGCACTGCAATGGTGGCTTTCGCTCCCCCCCGCTACTAGTGCTGCCGCTGCATGCCGTAGCTGCCGTAGTTGCCGCGGCCACCTCTACCGCTGCTACCACTGCTTTCAGTGATGTTGTTTCTTCCAGTGCTACCACCACTGCTTCTGATGCTGTCACTTCTACAATTGTTACCGTCGCTGTCGCCTCTGCCGCCGCTGCTCCCGCCGTTAATGCCGCCATTGCCACTGCCGCCCCTCTCGCCATTGCCGCTTCCGCTACCGCCGCTGCCTTCGCTGCCACCACTGTCACCGATGCCGCTGCTACTGCTACTGATAATAGGTTTTTACATAACTATAATAGTCTAAAACTCTAGTCAAAAAATTCAGAGACAAACATATTCACAAATATATAAAAACAGTGATTATAGACATGAACAAATACAAATTAAAGATGATTGTCATACAGCTTAAACTAAAATTTAATTAAATAATTTATTATTTTTATTTTAAATTTAATAAAAAAAGAAACTATAAATGAAAATTTTAAATTAAAACAAAAAAAATTCATTTAATAACTTATTTTTATACAATATTTTAAATAACTAAAACAAAAAAATAACAAAAATTATATTACATCTTATAAATCAATGTATCTACCGACGGTGCATAAAGTATAATCTATCAATACATTGTTGTTGCTTTATCTTTCTCTGCTCCTCCGATCACCAACTTTCTGCTAGGAAAAAACTGTCCGAGTCACTGTGCTTCATGTCTGTTGAAAAATCCTTTCACTTATACTAGCTTCGTATGGGAAATAATGCGGTACCATATCTGTAAAAAATTTAAACCACTAAATCAAATCAAAATAAATTAAAAAAAAACTATGTTTTGATAAATATATATTATTACAGCAAAAATGTAAATATATACTAGCATTTCACTCGTACATATATTAATGCATTATTTGTACATATAAATTGTAGTATTATGAGTACATATATACCTAGTACATATTTACTCAGTAATTATGTACATAAAATATTGTAGAATTATATGTACATATATACTGACTATATAAGTACGTATATACCTCATTTGTTGTGGTTCCTACTGTTCTCGCTATGGCTGCCATTCTTGCCGCTACCGATACGGCTACTACCGGTGCTGTTGCCTGTGCTGCCGCCACTTCTGGTGCTATCGATGCTGCCGCCACTGCCACCGCCGCCGCCTCCGCCACCGCCATTGCTACTGCCGCTGCTGCTGCCACTGCTACTGCCGTAGTGGCTGATGCTGCCGTTGCTGACTCCGCTGCAGCCACTACTGCTGTTGAGTCCACTGCAGCTGATGTTGTTGCTGCCTCAGTTGTTGTGGCTGCCGCCCCTTCTGATGCCGCCACTGCCACCACCACCACTACTGGCGCTGCCGCCGTTGTTGCTGCCGCCCCCGCCGCTTTTGCTACCATAGTTTCCACTGCTGTCACTGCCATTGCCGCTTCTACTGCCACTGCCGCCACTGGCACCACTGCCACCACTGCCGTCACTACCGCTGCCGCCATCACTGCCGCTACTGATAATAGGCTTTTACATACCTATAATAGGCTAAAACTCTACCCAAAAAATTCTGAGAAACACAAACATATTCACAGATATATAAAAAAAGTTATTATAGGCATGAACAAACACAAATTAAAGTTGATTGTCATACAGTTTCAACAAAAATTTAATTAAATAAATTAATATTTATTAAATTAAATTTAATAAAAACAGAAACTATAAATGAAAATTTTAAATTAAACAAAAAAATTCATTTAATGACTTATTCTAATACAATATTTTAAATAACTAAAACAAAAAAATAACAAAGTTATATTACATCTTATTAATCAATGTATCTACCGACAGTGCATAAAGTATAATCTATCCATGTATTGACATTGCTTTATCTCCCTCAGCTCTTCCGATCACCAACTTTCTGCAGTGAAAAAGCTGTCCAGGATATGGTGCATCATGTTTGTTGAAATATCTCTTTACTTATATAAGCTTCGTACGGGAAACGATGCGGTACCATATATGTAAGAAATTTAAACCACCTAATCAAATCAAAATAAATAAAAAAACTATGTTTTGATAAATATATATTATTGTAGTAAATATGTACATATATACTAGTATTTCACTCGTACATATATTACTGTAGTATATGTACATATAAACTGTAGTATTATGCGTACATATATACTAAGTCATATATATACTCAATATATATGTACATAAAATACTATAGTATTATAGTATGTATATACTAATTATATACATATGTATATACCATATTTGTTGCCGTTGCCGCTGCTCCCGCTACCGCTGCCACTTCTGTCAATGTTGCCACTGTCATTGCTGTCATTGCCGCCGCTATTGCCGCTGATATTGCTACTGCCACTGCTACTACTACTATCGTTGTCACTACCGCTGCTACTATTGCTGTCGCTGCCACTGCCACTACCGCTACCGCTACTGCTGTCGCTGCCACTACAGCTGTCGCCGCTACTACTGATACCGCCGCTGTCGCTGCCACTGCAGCACCTGCCACTAATGTTGCTACTGCCACTGATGTTGCATTTGCCACTATTTCTACTGCCGATACCGCTGCCACCGCTGCTGCTACTATTGCTGCCGCCATTGCTTGTGCTGCTGCCGCTGCCTGTGATGCTGCCGCTTCCACCGCTTCCACTTCTATCTCTAATGTCGCCTCTACCATTTTTGCCGCTGCTTCCGGGGCTGCCGCTACCACCACCACTACCGCCACTACCACTACTTCCGCCACTGCCTCCAATGTCACCGCTGCCACTGCTGTCGCCGCTGTCTCCACTACCACCGCTGCCACTTCCGCTGCTGCCATTGCCGTCGCTACCATCCCTACCACTACTACCGCTACCACTACTGCCGCCACTAAAAATAGGCTTTTATATACATATAATAGGCTAAAACTTTACCCAAAAAATTCAGAGACAGAAAAATATATTTGCAAATATATAAACATAATTATTATAGACATGAACAAACACAAATTAAAGTTGATTGTCATACATCTTCAAAAAAAATCCGAAAGATATCTAGCAATTATGTTTAGAGATAAAGAGAGTGCAAAAATAAACTATTTTAAGAATAATAAAGATAAGATAAGCTTGCCCTCTTTTGATAAAGCTGAAATCAGTAAATATGGGATCCCTGCATTGGAAGGACTATGGTACTGTCTGAATACTTTGAATCAAAATTTTTTCTTTTCTCATATAATGTGTCCTGCAAAGATTCATAATTAGGTTAATCGGAAAAGCAAAGAATAAAACCAGAATAAAAAAAATTGAAACCTACAAAAAAATATCATAATTATTTGTTACACAGACAAAAATTAATAACAGTTCAGAAATAATTCTCATACTCAATCATCCTTATAATTTATAGGGAATGCTAGCCTCTCTTGCGAGGATTTGCAACTAGATCTCAGAATACTATTTGTTGCGCCAATGTCGCTAATTGTGACTCCATATAGGACATTTACCGTTGCATTACATTTTTAATTTTTTTCATCTCATGGTTTATTTCTTTAATTTCTTGCATTTCTTCCATCAAATTAGTATATTGCTCATCCTTCTGTTCTTTAATTTCATATATTTCTTCTTCCAAATAAGTTATCTGCTCATCCTTCTTTTTCATTTTGGTCTCCATAAATAGAATACGTTCATTTGTTTCCAGTGCTCATTGTTCGACCGACTCATCCACTATTACTGAGACAGATGAATTAGAAGCACAACTACTACAACAAAAATCACTCCCTTAGAGCCGATTCCATACACTCGTTGCTTCTTTCGACCTCCTATTGTCTCCAAATAAATAGGATCATAGTCCATATAACCCTCAACTTTTTGATGAGCATCTGTCACACGTTCCTCCATTAGGTCCTGAGATAAAATAGAGAAAAAAACTATTCTAGATATACAAAAAATATAATAAATATTTTGCATTCCAAATAATTTTCATAATGTACTGTAGTTTTATAAAATCTAATTAATATAACAAATTCTTATAGCAATCATCTGAGACTTGTTGTCAACATACTGACCATCCACTTTCTTCACATACATCTTCCTGAAAATTTCATAAAAAATTGGATCTCGACTCAAATCTCCAGCCTTGAATATGTTTTATTAAATCATAAAAAAACAAATGGTACAAAAATTTAACAAAATTAATAACACCTGCAGATATTTTATTTATTGGACTATTAGGACAACCACTAAATATAGCAATGTTTAGAATTTTAAAATTGTACCAAATCTTGAGCGTGCTCAATGCTCGACTTTGACCCTCCAGTGTGTCGACAGATTTCTGTACCTAGTCCAATTACCTCACTTCCTCAATTTTTGCTGGCAATATCTGATTTTTTTCTTTACATCTGGCTCATCCCAATAATTAAGCCACTCGGGCCAGTCATCCTCGGATATATAATCAAGTCTTTCTTTAATATTCTTCAATTTATGGACAAAATCAGAATATCGTTGAGCAGCTTTGATCTCTCATAATAACTTTATCTTTCCATCAATTTGGGTGCCCATGTACACTGATTCTATATATAGAAAAACGCCAAAAGAATTTATATTAACAATAAGAACATAATTATTTACTGCTTGAATAATAACCAACATAATAGTTAAGTAATTAGATAATTGTTTTTCAATACTTTTGTTTTGTTATTTTTACCTGAAAGTCATTAAAATATGACTTTTTTGTCGATTCAGAAACTTTCTTCTAGGAAAATGATTTAAAATCAGCCAATTTCTTAAAAGACTTTGTAATTATAGCCGGACACTTGTGAGATGGAATAAAATTATACAAATAAATGAATAACATTGATAACAAAAAAATCATAACAATATTTAAAAAAACTACTAACAATAAAATCAAAAAATTTTTTTCGAGTCATTTTTACATATTTCTTTTACCTCCCATCCACAATCTTAATTTCTAACTTTGCACTTACTGTAGAGGAAGGCACAATATTTGATGATGTCATTGGTTTTGTAAATGGGGAAACAATCCGTGTAAAATATGGTGTAGAAGATAGAGATTGATCAAAAGTATGTGTAGGATGCACAATTGGTGGTAGTCTTACATCAGATAAAGGTGATAGTACATGTCTCAATGATGGTGATGATGATAGAAATGAAGATGGTGATTGTGATGTTGAAGTCTGGATATGGTGGCTATGAGATGGTACTGATTCTACAACATGAAGTAACATACTAGATGAATTTGGTTCATTTCTATGTCCATGTCCATGTCCACCTCCACCTGGCCACGTCCTTTAGGTGCCATCTATTGTACAAAATAAAACATAGAACAAATAATAGAGATTTGATGAACAAGCATACATTTTCGAATAAAACACACCGATAGATTTTAACAAAATATAAAAAGTCTTTGATAGTTTAAAAATATAAAAAATTATAACAATTTAATTATCGGCATCACTGTCATCCTCCAATGGATCTTCTATTATTTTGTCTGATTCCGATAGAAGCTCGAACTCATCTTCAGATAAAAATTGATCATCTTCAATTTCTATTATGCCATCATTTGAGACATATAAATTTTCTGGATCTTCATCTATATTCACAGGCTCAATATTATTTTTGTCATATCTAAGTTTGTAATTCTTTGTTGCGATGTTGGTACTTCAAATTTTGATCGGGCTTTGATTTTGTAAATCGCCCACCAATCTCTCTTATCACGAGATAAACTCATATATGTATATTAATATACTTGAGCAGCTAGAACTGCCATAATAAATAGCTCATATCGATTATATCTGTGTTTATGGTTAACATCCACTAGTTTATAATCCGAATGAATCTTTGTGCCCACATTTCTTGTAGGATCAAACCACTCGTACTTAAATAATACAATCCAATTATTTTTGAGTCCAGGATACTCCAACTCAATAACTTCTTTGAGTTGACCATAATAATCAATCTCATCTGCACTATAACATGAACATTTAATGCATACACCACTATTCATTGTTGTTTTAGAAGAACCGTGCCTGATTGTGTGAAATTTATATCAATTAACAAAATACCCAAGATAGGTTGTCACATATCTAAACGAACCTTTACTTAGATTCTGAATGAAAATATTTGAATCTCCATTTGAAGAATCAATTGTTTGTGACATAAATTAAAAAAAATGATATTAACAAATAAAAGATACTAATAAATTAAATAATTCAAAATTTTAAAACTTAATAATTCTCACATAATTTTTTAACTAATTCGCAAATTCTGTTTCTAGCATATAATCGACATCATTACTAAAAATTACTGGTTGCCTATATTTTAACTGCTCAACATAAATATTGCACAAATATAAAAAGAAAGAAAAATGTATATCAATTTTTAATAATTCCTATTAAAGATAAATTAAACTATGATTAAACTTGGAACCATTTTGGAAATACATATTCAATATATGTTGCAACCTTTTCACAATTAAGTAAAACATAGCTACGAATTACTTTGTACTTTTCATCTGTTATACATCTTTTCATTGCTCTTCCAAATGTTCTTCCAGGGTGCTTGAAGATAGATAGTTTGTCCATAGAATCATCTTCTACCATCACATGACCTTCTTCATTCTGCGACACATTTCTATTCTTTGTATTGACATGATCCTTAAAATAATAAGAAAATGATGATGCTTCTTCTACTAAATATGCATTGCAAATTGAACCTTCAACTTTTTCCTTGTTTCTAACATTCAATTTCAACTTATGAAGATACCTACAACCACAATGTTAGGTTTTAATTAGATTAAATTACAATATTACTTTATGTACGAAATAATAAAACACAGCAAATTATATGTATTTACCTCTCAAAAGGATACATCCACCTAAATTGCACTGACCTTGCAATCCTTGCTTCATATGCCAAATGGACCGGCAAATACTCCATCGAGTCAAAAAAAACTCGGTGGGAATATCCGTTCAAGCTTACAAATAATAAGTGGAATGTCATTCTCCAGCCTCACCATGTCATCTATTTTGAGTGTGATTGCAGTTAGTTGTTTGAAAAACAAACTAAGTTTTGTAAGGACCTTCCAAACACTTAGGGGAAGTAATTACGGAATGCAATTAGTATTAATCTCTGCATAAATACATGACAGTCATGACTTATCATTCCACATAACTTAAGATTCTTCATATCCACGCAACTATCCATATTTGATACATATAAATCAGGGAATTTCAAAATTTTAACCCATTCACATAATATATGTCTTGCCTTCTTATCAAGTGTGTAGCAAGCTTTAGAGAATTTTCTTATTTTCTCATTTAGTTTCAAATCAAGATGCCGACAATAATCATTCAGCTCTTGTCTTGATTTTAAAGTATCTTTTGTTTTTCCGTCTACATTAAAGAAAGTGTTAAAAACATTAGCAAACACATTTTTTTCAATATGTATTACATCTAAGTTATGACGAATTAAATAGGACTTTCAATATGGCAAGTCCCAAAATATACTACATTCCTCCAGCCAAATAATTTTCCTATTGGTCCATTACTTACAGTAGCTTCCTTTTTAGTTACCTTATTCAAACCCAACTTTAAATCTCTGTCATAATATCATCTCCTGAATGAACTGCTGGTGCAATTGTCATCATAGTTTTATTTTTTTGAAATGCAGTTCTATTTCTTCGAAATGGATGATTCCTAGGTAGAAACTTACGATGGTTATCAAACCATGACTGTTTACCACTAAATTTGAGGGTAAATGCATCAGAATTTGTCATGCAATATGGGCATGTGAAATATCCTATAGTACTCCATCCAGACAACATTGAATATGTAGTAAAGGCACTTACCATCAACATGAGGGTTGCCCGCATAATGAAAATTTGCTTCTTTGAGATATCATATGTATTCACGCCAACATCCCACAAATAATTTAACTATGCAATAAAAGGATGTTTGAAAACATCCAGCATGTCATTCATATTTTTTGGCTCTGGAACCTATATTGCCAAAAATATATATTGCTCCTTCATACACAACCATGGTGGCAAGTTATAAGGTGTCACTATCACTGACCATTTTGAGTACTATTGTCCAGATTACCCAAATGGCTGAAATTCATCAATGTAGAGACCCGATCTCACATTTTGACTTCTACTGCAAAATCTTGATGTATATAATTAAAATGCTTCCGAAAAAGTGAATCTGATGGATGACGCATTACTCATTATTCAATCTCATGATCAGAATGTCACCTCATATCATTTGCTATAATATTTGATGCATATAGTCTTTGTAATCAAGGAATTAATGGAAAATAATGCATCTTCTTAAAGACAACCTCAATTTTTACTGTGTATCTACAACACGAGGTACCTTCCTAAATTGAAGATGATTACAAAACTTACCGCTAATTAAATCACTAACACTACCTCAATATAACATGTATCCATTTAAACAACAATCAATTTTTTCCACTAGTAGACTCATTCCTCGTAGTAACTTCTTAGTGTTGTAAAAGTCGTTAGTGATCAAATTATTATCCGGAATAATCTCCTTCATCAGTTCTGTCACCTGATCAAATAATTTCTCAGACATATGATTTTCTGATTTAATGCTCATTAGTCGAGCCACAAGTAAAAATTACGAATATGTTTTACAACCAGGCCACAATTCTTTATCTACAGCTTTAAGCATTTCATAAAATTTCTGAGCTTCAAGATTAGGTGGTTCATTTATGTAATCCATATTGAAGTCAGCACCAGCAGCTTCCGTGATCATTCTATGGTATGTATTTGATGATTCTTCACCACAAGCAAACGATTCAAAACCCTCATTTTGGTCAATATTCAGAGTCATTGTACTTTCCTCATGATAAATCCAGACAAAATAATTTGGCACAAAGCCATATTTAGCCATTTGATATATTGTAGTATTTTCATCACGAAAATGGATATTTTGAGACTTGTGATGATTACATGGACAATTAATTTTTTCTTCATCCATCAATCTCGATTGATTACATGCAAAATTGATCAAATTTTCAAGCTTAGTCAAAAAATCTTTATTCAAAAATCCATTAATAATCCTTCTATACATCCACTAATGATCCGAACTCATTTTGCCCTATTTTATTTACAAAAAATAATGCCCAATCATTATTTTGAATAAAACATTCTATTACTTCAAAATATATAAATAATTAAATAAAATTACTTACATATGAATAATTAAAAATTAAATATCATGAATATCGAGGCAATGCATTTGTAGAATCTACATTAGTAAATAAAGCAATTTTTAGCATAATAAAGATTAATAGATATCATAGTAATACTAGATTAAGGGTGCAAAATATGATAATGCACAAGGAAAGCAAAAAAAAGACATCTAAAGTTTGAAGGAGGAGAGGGAGAGAGAGAGAGGGAGAGAGAGAGAGAGAGAGAGGGAGAGAGAGATAAGGTGGGGAAAAAGAAGGGCAGAGAAATGAGGAGATGGGGGGAGAGAGAGATAGAGGGAGAGCGAAGGAGGGAGAGAGGGGGAGAGAAATGGTGAAATGGAGAGGGGGAGAGAAGGGGGGGGGGGGAGAGGGAGAGAGAGAGAGGGGTGGAGAGAGAGAACAAGCAAGAAAGAAGAGAGAGAAAAAACAAGAGAGGGAGGGTGTGACCCCAGGAAGCCCCTCCCGCATAAAAAGATCGCGGGTCGGGTCTGATTCGACCCGACCAGTGGTCTTCCCGTATCCCGAACCGCTCGGGCAGGCGTGCCCGAGCGGCCAGACAAGGCACGGCACGGCCTGCCGTTCCTACGGGCCATGCCGGGCTCGGCAATTTTTAAACCGTGCCGGGCCGGGCACGACACGGAACAGGAACCGTGCCGTGCCCGCCCCGGCATGATAGCACGAACGTGCCCAAAAAAACGGGTCGGCCGTGCCGGCCCGGCCCTTTTGACACCTATATGTGTGACCCAAAGAAAAAGTGAAAGAGAATGACAGAAATAATTATAGAGGGAGAGAGAGACACATAGAGAGTGCGGTGTTAGAATGAAGAATTATATAAAAGAAAATACAATCTCTTTTGTACAAACCTATCAAATATTATATCTTTTGTTATACATAAGTTCATATTTGAGCCTGAGGCCCAAGGGCTGTGTTTAGGTAAGAGTACGACCCTTATTTGTATTATACCATATATGAGCCTAATCAATGGACACTCTCATGCTATGTGCTTACATATTATTGATATTATATCGTTAGTTATTTTATTTCAAGTTAGTGCAACAAAATAGTATTATCCCATATATAATTATATGTTAGGATGCATATAGTAAATGTAGTTATAAATAGTTACATATAGTTAAACATATACTTATATATAGATATATGCATACAAATAGTTATAAGTAAATATAAATAAATGTATATAAAGGTATAAACAATTATATAGATTTACATATATGTATACATAATTAAAAATAAAGTTATATTTATTTATATAAAGTTTTTTATATTTATACAAATATTTATATATAGTTATACTCATTTAGTTAAACATTATGTTGTATGTTTTTATACATATAATTATATAATATAGGTACATGTGGTTATACATATAGTTACACGTATAGTTAAACTTATATTTATACATGTATGTACATATATTTTTTCATATAATTTCATATATTTATACATATAATTATGTATAGGTATGGATATACTAAAATACATTTTATATACTAATATATAAAAATGTATATTAAATACATGTTGTTAATTATATATTTAAATATAGTTATGTATAATGTTTTTATAGTTATACATATAGTAAGATAGAATTATTTATAGTTATATGTTTTTATACATATAATATATATAGTTATAAAAATTTATATATCGTTAAACATTTAGTTATATATATATATATATATATATATATATATATTCATATGAGTAGTTATATTTAGTTATACATAAATATATACAATGTTATAAACAAATATATAGATTTACATATATGTATACATATATGTATAAATAGTTAAAAATATAGTTATATTTAATTATATAAAGTTTTATTTAGTTTTACAAATATTTATATAAAGTTATACACATATAATTAAGCATATTGTTTTATGTTTTAATACATGTAATTATAAATATAGTTACATGTGGTTATACATATAGTTACACATATAGTTATACTTATATTTATACATGTAGGTATATATATTTATTCATATAATTTTATATATTTATATATATAGATATGTATAGGTATAGATATAGTAAAATACATTTTTATATACTAATATATACAAATGTATATTAAATATAAGATGTTATTTATATATTTAAATATAGTTATGTATAAAGCTTTTATAGTTATATATATATAATAAGATACAATTATTTATAGTTATGTTATTATACATATAGTATATATAAATATTAATATTTTTATATATTTAAACATATAGTTATATATAAATATATTCATACAAATAGTTATGCATAAATATATAATGTTATAAATAAATATATAGATTTACATATATGTATACATAGTTATAAATATAGTTATATTTAATGTTGTAGAGTGTTATATAGTTATATAAATATTTATAAATAGTTATACAAATATTTATACATAGTTATACAAATATTTATACATAGTTATACACATATAGTTAAATATAATGGTGTATGTTATTATACATTTAATTATAAATATAGTTACATGTGGGTATACATATAGTTACACATATAATCATAATTCTAAACACTTAAAATAATCAAATCCTACTAGTGTTATCATGATAAAGATTTTTGATTCCAAGATTTTTAAAAAGTTACTAGTTGGATGGTTGGTGGCATCATTAAATGGGTGTAAGCCCTGGGTTTGAACCTATCATTGTTATTTGAAGAAGTATATTTTGGTAAATCCTATGAGAATCAAAAATTGATTTTTCAATTCTGAAACTATTATTTTAGATTTAAATTTTTTAAAAACTTCAGTGAGATAAACAAAGGTGATGCATTTCAGTGCATCAAAAATGGATAAAAGTTATAATGTTTTAGAAAAAAATGTTAAGGGGACCCATTATGAAAATAATTATGTTTTTTTACATTTTTTAATTTTAATATAACATTTGGGGACCCAAATCTAAAATATTTATGATTTGGGTCTTCCAAATTCCTATACTAATAATTACATTCCTTTATTCATATGGTATGCTTATACTCAAGTATGCATATGAGTTTATGTAGAAACTCATTTTTTCATAAAAAAAACATATGCATATTGAGTTTATACATACTCTGTATGCATAAACATATGCATAGGCTCATTTTTGCATACTAAGTAAGCAGAAACGAGTTTATGCATAATGTTTTTTTTAATTATATTGAGATAATTATGAGTATCCGAATTAACCCAAATCATAGATATTTTTAATTTTGGATTCCATAACATAATTATCCATTATATATATGTGTGTGCGTGTGTCTGTGTGTGTGTGTGTGTGTGTAGATCAAGGATGAAAATATTAAGTAGTATTATTATTATTAATGTTGTGGAGGAATTCTATTTTTTTTTTTGCAAAGTTAGAAAAAAGTAAGTGCTGTTTTTGGAAGCAAGAAAATAAAAAGAATAGTACTTTCATTGTCAAGAAATATATTTAATAAAATTCTAAAATTGAACTAATTTAAGAAAATACTTCTTAGAGTAATATTCCTACCTTTTAGTGGTATCAATGGATAATATTAAAATTTTTTTTGTTATTTTGTTTTGTAATTTAAGAGATGCAAGTTTAATCTTTTTTTCTATTTGAAGATTAGAATGATTTGGATTTCTTGTTATGCATGTAATTGCTACTTAAGAGCTATAAACCTACTCTATTTTCATGTTCTTTTTTCTCTCAATAATTTGGATTTTTTTGGGTCCTTTGCAAGACTAAAAATTATTCTTGATCACTAATTTATTTTTGATATTTCCTTAATTACTATGTGATCAACTCGAAAACTTACAAAATACCTTTATGAGACATCATAAGCAAGACCTCTTTGTTCAGGCTTCTTTGTTGTGCCATCCAAAACTATAATAAAACCTTGATTTATCATTTTCATTATACATGATGAATTGTTCTATACTTAGTCCCTTACAAGGGATTTGAACATAATGCAGGCTGATGTGTTGGAATTCGCTTGGGTTTAGGTTGGCTCTTAACCTATCGACTTGCATTCCTACAAACAATTTAGAAATATTAAAAATTTAAGATATAATATATAAAAAAAATGATCTAATGGCATACAAATCATGTAAGTGACTAAATCTATTTTTCAAATTAAATTTATTATCTCTTTTCTTTTGGTTCAAATTAGAAACGTAATCGAATTATGGTGCTAGTGTGAATATAACCAACCCTCATATTACTTATGAAATGTCTTCCCTCTGGTGGCTATTAAGCTATCATGAAATGAATATAAATCATTTTAGCCGTATGAATCATAATAAATCTTTCTTTTATGGTACAATATAAATGGATGGATGAATTAACTTTTTAATTATTGATCATACAATAAATACAAGTGGCTCAAACAACATTGAGAACTAATTGTTTGAAATGAGTACATAATGAGTTTATAATGACTAGGAATAAATTAAGGATGGCATTGCATGAGGGTTTATTATCATGATCTTAAGGCATTCTAATTCAGGGGTTGTGATGTGCTTAGTTTGATTAGTTAAATTTCATAGGATTTAAAATACATTAAATTCTAATATTAGATCTTTTTGCATTTTTAATCATAAGTTTTTACAATTTTTGAAAATTACTTATAAAGTATAGAAAAAGTTTATGTATACTGTTTCTATAGTTATATAGATATAGTTATGTTTAAATAGTTTATGTATACTATTTTTATAGTTATACAGATATAGTTATGTTTAAACACACTTATATAAAATAGACTTATATTTATGTATACTATTTTTGTATACAGTATAAAGTTATGTATATTGAAGTAGTTATTAATCCGGCATACCTACTGTGCATCATCAAAATCCACACAATGACAACGCATTATATCACAAATACATGAAGTATGTATACGAATAAATATATAAATTCAATCCAAGCAAATTTCATTGAATAAAGGAGAAGAATTTCAGAAATAATAAATAATAGAATCAATA
Organism: Sapria himalayana; assembly: GCA_029783825.1. Classification (NCBI taxonomy): domain Eukaryota; kingdom Viridiplantae; phylum Streptophyta; class Magnoliopsida; order Malpighiales; family Rafflesiaceae; genus Sapria; species Sapria himalayana. The sequence continues at coordinate 169,862 of JAREIK010011200.1, forward strand.
CGCATATGCTTAATTTTTGATTAAGCAATCCAAGATAATCGATGAAGAATAAATGTATAAAACATACCTCAAATCAAATAACAAATTAATATTTAAACCTCGAATAAATATTGTTGTGTTGACATCGAGAGATAGATGGCGGAATACTGAGGAATTTGGTTCACTTGTTAGAGATGCATCGACATCATGAGACAAAATGTATATTTTAGGAAAATATTTATATTTTTAATTATTAAAACATTAAATAAACAATATATATATATATAATACAAAAATACTCATTAATTTTATTTATTATCAACATTTTTTCAACAAAATTAATGTGCGTGTATCAAGGTACACATGAAAAAAAATAGCTTACAATTTTTTATTATAATATTAATTAAATAATAAATATATAAACAATGACAAAATTATATGTTTATCCTTAAAAAAATATCAAATAGGTATAAAATTAACAAAATTCATATAATAAGACAAATGAAAAGATATAAAAATTTGTTATCTAGTCACTCGCCTAAGAGTTATAAAATACTATTAATGTTAAAAAAAATATAAAAATTTATATTTTATGGTTATAAATTTGTAAGAATTTATATTAATTTTTACGAAGATAATATGAAATAATTTTTAAGGCATAAAATTTCATATTATTTGATATCATTAATAATTTTTAAAATTCAAAAAATTACTTAAAGTGAGAAGATAATTATAAAAAGTTATATTTATTATTTTAATAAAAACTTACTATTAAAAGTTAATAGTAAAAATATTACTAAATTATTTAATTCATATAAATTTTAGTACAAGCAAGCATCTTTGTATTTATTTATAAATATTAATTTATTTTCATTTAACTTTATTAAAAAAATTATATTTTTATTATATTTCAAGATTTCCAAAATTTGTATTATTTATTTTTTTAAAAGTTTTCTATAACCATACAAATTTTTTTACTTATAATAAAAATATTAATTTTTACTAGTTTATTTGTCAATTCAGATATTTTTGAAAATATTTTCCATTTTATCATACAATGAATTAATTTACATTTATATTAGTAGAAATTTTAATTAATATTAATTTAATTTTTAAAATAATGAAAACAATTATTATACTTATTGAACTTATTATTTAATGTTACTTTAATACAAATTTTTAAGTTTCTTAATTTAAAATTATAGAAAAAATTTTTAGATAATTTTTTAAAAAATTAATACATTATAAAAATAGTTATTTTGGTCTTTTTTAATAAATTTTTTTATATATTTTAAATTATTTATTTATAATATAATCGTTTTATGATTTTATGAGGAGAATGTATCTTTCAAGGATTGCTCATTTATAAACCATTAATATATATTTAATAAACAAAATTAAATAAAATATTAAAACTAATAATAAATAAAAAAAATTAAATAATTAAATATTAGCTAGAAAAATTCCATCACTAAATCTGTAGTTTATTTACGTATTTTATTAGCCAAAAAAAATTCATTGCTATATTTTGGATTTTATTAGCTAGAAAAAATCTGTCGCTAAATTACAAATTCTATTAGTTAGGGAAAATCCATCGCTAAACCCGTCACTAAATTAAGGATAATATTAGCAAGGAAAAATTTGTCGCTAAATCTGTCGCTAATTTACAGATTTTTATTAGCTAGGGAAATTTGGCCATTAAATCCGTAGCTAAATCATGGATTTTATTATCTAGGGAAAATCCGTCACTAAATTCGTAGCTAAATTACGGATTTTATTAGCTGGAGAAAATCTCTCCCTAAATCTGTAGCTAAATTATAGATTTTATTAGCTAGGAAAAATCCGTCATTAATTTCGTAGCTAAATTATGGATTTTATTAGCTAGGAAAATTCTATTCCTAAATTAAGGATATTATTTGCTAGGCAAATTCCATCACTAAATCCATCGCTAAATTAATGATTTTATTTGCTAGGGAAATTCCGTCGCTAAAGCCGTTGCTAAATTAAAGATTTTAATTGTTAGGGAAATTCAATTACTAATTTACAGCTTTTATTAGCTAGGGAAATTCGGTCGCTAAATTCGTAGCTAAATCGTGGATTTTATTAGCTAGGAAAAATCCATCGCTAAATCTGTCGCTAGGTTCAGGCTTTTATTAGCTAGGGATATTTCATCGCTAAATCCATCGCTAAATTCCCTACTTTTCTTCCGCAGAATTTACGAAAAATTTTCATCGCTAATACATCGCTAAAATACGTAGCCAAATCCCCCACTTTTCTTGAGTGAAATTTACGAAAAATTTTTCGTCGCTATTTTTTTTTCAAAGAAAAATCATAAATCCCTTACAATTTAGCTAAGGATTGATACCTAGCTAAATTTCCCTAGCTAAATCAATATTTTCTTATAGTGATCATAAGAAGTTGATCATTATTTTTTTGTGCATTATGATATTATCTAGTACTTCTAGAATTTAGTTTATTTCATAGTTTCAAGATTTAAATCGTGAATTAGATCCTTAACCTTTGAATTCCTTTTTTTTTTATTTTTCTTATCTTAATGACCATGACAAATTTAAACTCGGAATACTTGAGGATTTTCAATTTCATTGATTATATTGCTTTGACTCCATATTTTTTTCTTCACTTAGATAATCATGATGCTATTCTCATGTCTCAACATCTAATTGCAAACAATTATAATTCTTGGATTTATGCAATATTAATCATCATTTTTATTAAAAATAAGATCATGTTCATATATTGTTCCATCTCTTCAATTCATGGGTCCATAATAATAATGTAGTTATATCATGTACATATTGATCTTGATGACCAATTTAAGCAAAGAAATTGTTTTAAAATCTTTAATTATGAAAAGAGTTAATTAACCTTTTTTACAAAAAAGAACAAGCCATTTTATATTTTACTAAAGCTCAAGTCCATATGGAAAGAGATAAGCACCTATGTACTAAATTGCACTTGCAATAACCATACATGTGGGGGTGCTAAATAGTTACACTTATACTATCAAATGGAATACATTATGTAATTTCTCATGGGATTAAAAGATTCATTTTCTCAAATTTAGGGTCAACTACTCCTCATGGACTTGTTATCCCTAGTGCACAAAGTTTGTATTTTATTGGCCAAGAAGAACATCAAAGAAATATTAGCATAAAACTCAACCATTCTTCTGTGAACTCTATATTCCCTTTGATGTCAAAAGCAATTAAACAGAGAGAGTCAGAGAGAGAGAGAGAGAGAGAGAGAGAGAGAGATATATATATATATATATATATATATATATATATATATATATATATATATATATATATATATATATATATATATATATATAGTGAGAAATAACTCCAATTGCTACCCTAAAAACTCGAGAACTCATACACGACACAATAAGAGAAAACCCTTCTACATTCATTGTCAATGTGCTGGACACATTATTGAAAAATATTATAAGATCCATCAGCACTCTTCACCCATTCAACCATGACAAAAAGTCTCTCATGTCTACCTCAATAGTCAAGCTATAATAAATCAAGTATCCAACCAAGCTCCGCACAATGCATCATCTTCTGAGAGTAATACTGGTGAGTTTTCCTTTTTAAAATTTCACAATTAAAGATAGTGTTGTCCATGCATTTGAAAATTCCAACTGATCAACAATAACATTTTGCCACCATTTCACACTTGACAAGTATATGTTTTCTTACTTCTATGATTATTGGATTCTCGCCTAGCTATTAATGGACATTCAATTAAAGGACAACTAGACATACATGCTTTTCATTGCAATAAGATCCATTCAACATTGTAGTGAATGTTACCTAATTATACTCAAATTGTAATAAGCTAGTATGGAAAAATAAAATTATGTAATAACCTCATTCTCAAAGATGCCCTTTATGTTCCCCAATTTAAGTTTAATCTACTAAATGCAAGTACACATATAGAGTTACAACTCACTATTTTATTCTATTCTAACCATTTTGTTGTTCAAGGAGGATGAATGAAAAAAGAAAATAAGCTTGGAGACTTGTACCTCTTTAATGCTAATGCCATATCATACCAATTGGTACCTAGGTTGATATGTTTTAGCTAAATATTGGCATTATAGGTTAGGATATTTATCTAAAAAAGAACATATACACTATAACACTAAAAAAGTGATCAAATCATGTTACATTTTCCATCTCGACAAATTGTTGAGACTTTCATTTGTCTCTACCATATGGAAAAAAACCAATTTGATTTGGTTTGCTATGCCATATGGGGGCCATTCCCTATTTCATGTAACTTATAATACTAATGCTTCTTTACCTTGGTACATATTTTCTTTTGGTTTATAAGGATTTATTTACTTAAACAAAAATTTGATGGCACTAGTATCATGCCTAGATTTTTTTATATCATAGAAATCTATTTTAATATAAAAATTAAATTTTTTCATTCTAGTAATGCACCATAACTCCATTCACCAATTTTTTTTTTGTGAAAAGGAAGTATTCCATCAATTCTTATGAGTAGAAGGGCCATCCTACTGCCATATTTATCATTAATATATTCTCTTTTCCATAACTTCATAATGATAGCCCTATGAAAAGTTTTATCGTTAATATGTTGATTATATTCATTTTAGTATAGTTGAATGTTTAGCCTATGCATCCACTAAAATCTACAAAAGGAAATTTCAACCTATAATGTAAATGTGTATATTCTTTAATTATTCCTCAAGGGTTGAAGGATACAAACTATATTAAATTCAAACTAAACTAACATTCACTTCTTGAGATGTCATCTTACATGAAGATGCTTTCCCTTGCCAAACAATAGAATCCTATGAAAATCTAATTGCCCCATTTCCTAATCGAGAATTATCAAATATCATTTCCATTGATACTTCAACCAAATACCCATCTCCACCTCTCTCTGGATCCAATCATGAAATAGAGTTAGAATATTATATTTTCATTCATGAAATTTCACAAATTCTACCTACTAGAAAGTCTACTCAGCACATCAAACCTTCATTATAGTTACAAGAGTATCATTGAAGCCTACGTTCCCACAAAGAATTATCAAGTTTATTTTAGTTTTGTCCATTATCAAAATATTTATGTAATAATCTTTTATCAAATCCTCGAAGAACTTTTGCTCTTGCTATCTCTTCTCAACTATCTCAATTCTTCCATGAAACTATAAAATTTCAACCTTAGCATGAACAAATACACGCTAAACTAAAAGCACTGGAAAAAAATTAGATTTAGTCTATCACATCACAACCCTTCCTAAAAATAAACATTTTATTGGGTTTAAATGGATCTATAAGATTAAATACATATCTAATGGATTCATAAAATGATACAAGATCAAATTAGTTACTAAAGGCTATGATCAACAAGAAGGTCTCACTTTCTTAAAAACCCTCTCACCAAATGCTAAACTATTTAATATGAACTTTTTTGGCCTTGTCAACTAGCAAATAATAATATCTAATTCAACCCGATGTCAATAAAGTCTTTCTTAGTGGAGACCACTTTGATACAGTATACTTGGATGTTCTTGTAGGATACAACTGAAAGAGAGATGTTACTTCTAATGGCAAAAAATTGCTTTTCCACATGCATAAATCTATCCATGGTTTAAAATAATGCTCTTGACATTGATATTCAAAATTCTCCCAAGATCTGTTAATATTTAGTTCTTTCCAATCAAAATTTGACTATTTCTAATTTTCTAAGGGTTTAGGTCCCTCATTCATTTCTCTCCTAGTATATGTTGATGAAATCATCATTAGTTGACCAAATATTAATGTAATCAATTTTTTAAAGGAATTGTTAAATAATTGCTTTACACTTAAAAATTTAGAAACCTTGAAATACTTCAAAAGACTAGACATTCATAAGTCTAGTCAAGGAATCATTCCATCTCAATGACTTTATATCCTTCAACTACTCAAAGATGTTGGAAATTTGGAGAGTATACCTGTTAGCTCACCAATGGACCCAAAAATCTTATTAACCTCAAACAATGGTGACTTACTATTTGATGTTGCCCAATATTTATGACTTAATGGTCATTTACTTTATTTAACTATGTCAAAACTAGACATTACCATATTCTCTTTATAAATTCAAACAATTATTAACTAAATCTTGTACTTTACATCTCAAAATTATGCATTAGCATCTCCTATATCTCAAGGCTCATCATAGACAAAAGTAATTTTTTATTATTTCTTTGTCTTTTAAAATTTGAGTCTTCATTTATACAACACCCTCGACCTCCAATTTGAGGCATTTCTTTTGATTCCTTTTTGGGTCTCATGTTTAGAATTCAAAAAAAGCATTACATAGTTTTACATGTTGAATATAAGGCCTCAGCCAATACTATGAGTGAAATATTTTGGATACAATAATTGTTGTATGATTAGTTCATATGGAACCATCAAAAAGATGTTTTTTTGGACTTAGCACTAATTAGTTCATATTTTTACAAAACAATTACCTTCAAACTGAGTGCTTACCGTGCTCTCCAAGATGTCCTTTAAATATATTTACAACAAAAAATATATTATGTAACATTTTTATATTTTTTTTCATTCCATACTTTATATATATTTATTATAAAAGGCTAAAACTATTTGTATAATGCAAGCATTTTTCTTTTGATTGGATGTTTTCATTTTTTTGAAAAAACACATATAGCAATTATGCTTAATTTTTTAAGGTTTTTATAAGTGCATAAACTAAAACACAAGTATAATAGAAAAATAGATCTTAATATCTTATATTTCATTTACATGCTTAATTTAGTAGACATTTGATTTTTTTTACATTTTGAAAAA